>JAAXLI020001257.1:183802-213079 GCA_014621495.2 Entosphenus tridentatus | reverse complement strand
CATTCACGCACCCACCCACCCACGCATTCACGCACCCACCCACCCACTCACTCACCCACCCACCCACTCACTCACCCACCCACTCACTCACCCACCCACTCACGCACGCACCCACTCACGCATCCACCCAATCATCTTTCCCACCCACTTACGCACTCACTCACCCACCCACAAGACAGGCCTTCAGAAGAAACTTTTTTTTAAACACGCTTTAATGAAATGTACCGTACTAGTAATGGAAGAGCTCCACGACTCCAGGAAGTGGCCCGAAGCGTGCCATAACGTAAGGGACTGTGGTGATTTACAGCCAACGTTAGTTGAGCATGGACAATTAGACCCAAGCCGAAACATAACATAAAAAAATCATGAAATGTTTATTTATTTATTATTTGTAATGATAGAATATAGTATTGTCATCAGTATAACATTAGTATACCAAGTTTGCAGTCGATACCACATTTTGAAGTGGGTAAAAATTGAGCTACAAGATTTGAGGATACAACAACAGATAGACTGAGTTAATAAAAAGCGTGTAATAATAAAATAAGTAATATTTAAAAATACTTTTTTTTTTAAACACGCTTTAATGCAGCGGTCGGGAACCTATGGCTCGCGAGCCATATATGGCTCTTCCAGTGACGGCATATGGCTCCCAGACAATTTTGAGTTGAAAGAATTAAAAAAAATCAGTTTGGAACTGATTTTAAAATACTTGGGATATTGCTTAATAATACTGTGTCATTTAAAAGTAAACAGAAATTAGTTTTGAAGATAAATTTCACGGGTCACGCCTGCATGAAGCTCAACCTCACCACGTATGAACCAGACTACAAGGCCATCAGCAAAACCATGCAGCACCAGAAGTCGCATTAAAATTGAGACATTTAATTTATTATACGTTAAAAATACTATTTGGCTCTCAGTGAAATATATTTAGAAATATTTGGCTCTTATGGCTCTCCCAGTCAAAAAGGTTCCCGACCCCTGCTTTAATGAAATGTACCCTACTCGTAATTGCAGAACTCCACAATTCCAGGAAGTGGCCCCGAGGCTTGTCATAACGTAAGGGACCATTGTGATTTACAGCTAACGTGAGTTGAGTGTGGACAATTAGACCCAAGGCGAAACATAACATAAAAAGATGGTAATTTTTTTTAAATGGTAGAATATAGTATTGGCATCAGTATGACATAAGTATACCAAGTTTGCAGTCGATACCATATTGGGAAGTGGGTTAAAATTGAATTACAAGATTTGAGGATATGACAACAACAGAGTGAGTTAAATAAAAGCGTGTAAAAATAGCTCTCATAACTCCGAGTGTCTTATTATCCACGCTGCTGTGAACACGCCGGGGATCTAATGGCGGGGGGGGGGGGGGTCATTTCGGGTGTGATCCGCGTGTGCAGGCGGTGCCACTGCGGCCCGGCCCCCCACCACGAACCCGGGGGGAGGGGCAAAGGAGGGGTGTGGGCGCTGGTGCTTGGCTGGGGGCCATGGCAGCAACAGCAGTAGTTATTGTTTTTATTCCTCTTGGCACTTGTTTACCCAGCACAGCCTTACCGAGTCTCAAGACTTTATCAGGAGGGCCCTGCCAAGTTTCCGCAGTAGGGGGCGATGTTGCTGCTGCTGCTGTGTGTGTGATCCCAATTGAATAATTAGCATTTTCAAAATTGGGATCTTCTGGCCATGACCTGTCACTGCACATTGTAAGTGTATTTAGCAATGGGGTTGTTAATACGCAGAATGGGGAGGGGAACCTATGCAGAATAGGCGGGGGGCAGTGCCAGATTATCATAGTAGCAAAAGGAGCTACATATGCTACGGGCCACGCACTTTGAAGGGCCCAGCGCTAAATTATTTCAAGCTATAAATTCCGGTTCAGTGATTCTGCACTTGCTCTATTACTATAGTACTATATTGCCTTCAACTTTTATGAACGACTGAGTGTTTAAGGTGAGCGATTTGTCGTATTATCTGGCTGTTTAGCAAAAAAAAAATCTAATTACTATACTATGCAAGTAAAACGTTTGTGTTTTCACATTTGTGTTTTATTTTTATTTAGGGCCCCTTTATAACATACGCACTAGCTTAATCCAGCAAGGCGGGGGGGATATACCAACAACTCTGCTCGTCAAGGCGCTCGAGTCGGGAATCGAACCTCTGAAAATCCGAGATTTTTCATTTTAAGACCCCCACATCTCAATTTTAAGTTCCCCATAAACATGTTTGTGCGTGTCATTCAGAAACCGTTCAAATGTTAGATTGCAGTTTTTTCTCTTTGATAGAGCATTAAACAGCAAATACAACTAAAGCGAGAACCATTGTATAGTTTGTTGTTTTTGAGTTCTTTGCGTTTCAAGCGGTTTGAATGAAAAGATACGAATTTTATGATGTTCACATCTGAACAATTCGAAAACGGTAAATTATAGGAGAGCTTCCCCTCATAGAGTATTCAGTTAATTATTTTTGGTTCTTTCTAATAACATAATAGATTGTTTAGATTGAGCGGTTTCCTATGGGTATGTATTTAAATATAAAAAGTTTAATAGAGTTATCAACAATTTTTGTGTTTTTTGTTTGCGGAAAAATACAAAATGTTTAGTAGTTAGTGTCTGATCGTAGATAAAAACAATCTAAAGAATCAGGTTTATTGTTTTACTATTGAAAACTTTTGCCTGGCGAAAACAGACTTCATGAACTAGTTTTAATTATATAGCACAATGATAATTTAAGGATATGTAAATAAGAATACATGAAATAGGGCAAACAATGAGGTTTTGTAACTGTAGGTCTACGAGTTGAATGAGTTGAGGCGGGCTGTGGTTGCCATGCAAATTGTCGGCTGTGGATTGTTTTTGATGGGAATTTGGAAAAGTGGTCGATGGAGGTTGAAAGTAAAGGTTTAGACGTTCGAGGTGCAGCCCTGCAATTGCTTGCTCACGGCCGCTGTTGGTGGAAGGGTCCCCACTACAACAGCAAGATCTCGAGAGCCCCCCCCCTCGTCTTCTGGAGGGTATTTTGGCATTCTCTTCCACGCTGGAGATAGGGTCAGGAGGATTGTCCATGTAATGACCCACAGTAATCGTGATTAAACGTGTGCTCTAGATCGGCAGTGTACATTTCTGAATGTGGAATATCAACATTGAAATTGTTCACTTTGTTGCAGGAATGCGATGGAGTGCCCACGCTGTCAGACGCTCTGTCAAGAACGTCAAAAGTTTTGTAGTGAATGTGGGAACGCGTTACAGCCTGAATGCAGGCCAGGTCAGAATAACACAACAATAACAAATGTCATTCTTGTTTTCTGCTGTAATTTTTACTACATACCACGCCCACCATGCAAATATTACAATTTTGAACAATACATTTTGAATATTTTTTTGGCATTGAATCTGGTTTTGTTAACCATCGTGTCTCACAAATTAGTGCATGTGGAGTGGTCATAAGCATCATTTCCTTAAATATTTCAACCAGACCGTAATACCTCGATATGCATATATTCGAAAAGTTCCAGTGCAACAACCTTTGGATATTTGACCATTATTTTACACAAAAGGCAATTATTTGAAAATAAAAAAATAAACACACTAAAAGGAATAAATAATACTTTCGTCGCTATACAGTACTATCTTCACTATGCATCTGTTATTTATGTCAGTTTTTAATTGTAATACTGTACAGTATGAATATAATATCATGTTCAATATAAAGTCTTTGTTTACAATATGAATGGTAAGTTATGAAGTGTTTATATCTGAAATGGTAAGTTACGAAGGCTGGGAACGCATCCTCGTAGTATGAATTTTTTTGGAGAACGCCTCCCGTTCATAAATCGAGGAACACCTATATTCTTGGTTCTTTCGGTAAAGTCATCTAAATAGAAAATAAAAATAATAAAATAAAATTTTATTATCGAGGGATACCTGTATATTTCCTTTCATTCACCTGTTTAATGACAGTTGTAAATGGAAAGGACATTACACATCTGGGCCTAGTATTGCACAAACTCAATTTCATGCATTTCATAAAATATTGCATTTTTACACTATTAACAGCAAATCAATCATTTGGATTTTGTAATTGCACATACCTGAAGTAAACCTCATCATTTAATTAATTATGAGCTCTCATTCTTGAGACTTTGAAGATGTTATAGTTTTAACAAATTATGTTTTCAGCTGCTTTAGGGCAGCATGGATCAGCAGCAAGAGAGACTCTGCTGCAAACCAAGGGGCAGGGTGATGGAGCTCCAGCAGCCTCCCAGGCCTCCACTGGAGAATCACAAACATCTCCTGGACAGCAAGGAACACTGGGGAATATAAATGAAAAGAAAAAAGCTACCGGAAGGTAATATTATGTATATGTAGGTTTTGGCAACCAATACATGCAAGTCTTGCTTCACGGGAATTCTTTCTGTGAGAATTTGCTCTAATGAGCAATTTGAATTCAGACCAATTCGTTCGCAAAACAAGCAAATGTGCATGTAATAACAAATGGAGACCGATCGATCAAATTTGTTCTGTGGCAGCAGGCGGTGCACCACGACCCGCAGTTGTTTGTTGAGCACTTTCAGATGTTTTTCTGCGGCCGTTTGGAACGCTCTTCCGATATTCCAAAGCCACTGGAGCTATGCACTTTTAAATCTGAATTGAAAACTAATTTATTTTGAACTGCTTTATGTGTATAGTTTCTTGTCCTTGCCCCCTGCACCTCTGATTAGCATGGTTGGCTACGTACGGTGCGACAGCAGTTCAATATACATACCAGCTCTGCTGTGCTGTGTGCGCACATGTGGGTGGTAGGGCGGGCGCTAATTCATTGCAGATGCTGAGGATAAGCACCTGTATGAACTGTGTTTCTTCATGTATCTTAAGTGTTACATTTGATGTTTTATTACTTAAAAGTAATATAATCATTTGTATTTCTCACGGAAAAAGGTAGTTTCAAGAGTTTAACATTTTGGGGCCGAAACGTAACTCAGCTTTTAACATGGGAGTCAATGGGAAAACGATGATCATTGAACAAAGTTTCACTTCACAAGCAATTTTAACAAAACGTATGTTGCACGTTAATTGAGACGCCTGTATTATGATTCCTCATAAGTTTTTTGGATTGTTTTGCGCAAGCATAATGCCAAAGGTACTTCGTTCGTTTCTCAATCCGCTTGTCCTGGTGAGGGTCGTGGGGCAGCATGTTGAGTAGGGCGGTCCAGACCTCCCTTTCCCTGGCAACGGACTCTAGCTCTTCCTGGGCAATTCCCAGATGTTCCCAGGCCAGCCAAGCAACATAGTCCCGCCAACGTGTCAGCCCCGGAGTCTTCGCCTAGTGGGACGTGCCCGGTAGAGTTCTAGGGGGAGTCTACCAGGGGGCATCCTTACCAGATACCCGATCCACCTCTACTGACTCATCTTGATCCGGAGGAGCAGCAGCTCGACTTTGAGGCTCTCCCGGATTACCGAGCTTCTCAGCCAGTCATGGAGAATGAGCCCAGCAACCCTGCGGAGAAACCTCATTTCGGCCCCTTGTACCCGCGATCTCATCCTTTCGGTCATTACCCAAACCTCATGACCATAGGTGAGGGTGGAAACGTAGATCCACCTGTAAACCGAGAGCTTTGTTCGCGAAAAAGACCTGGAGGTACTTAAACTCCTCCACTAAGGACGGCTGTTCCCCACTCACCTGGACAGCACACTCCACCTTCTCCCGGGAGTGCACCATGACCTCAGATTTGGAGGTGCTGATCCTCATCCCAGCCACTTGACACTAGGCATCAAACCATTCAAATGCACGCTGGAGATCACAGACTGACGAGGCAAAGAGGACAACATCATCTGCAAAAATCAGTGACGCCATCTCCATGCCCCCGTACTGGATACTGTCCATACCTCGGCTGTGCCTTGATATCTTGTCCACGAACATCACAAACAGGAGTGGAGACAAGACGCACCCTAGGTGGAGTCTAACACCCACAGTGAACGACTTTGATTTAATACTAAGAATACAGTCACAGCTCTCTGGAAAAGAGGGACCGGATAGCACACAAAAGCGGCACCGATAGTTCATACTCCCGCAGCACCTCTCACAAGACATTCTGGAGAACACGGTCATATGCCTTCTCCAAGTCTATGAAGCAGAGGTAGACCGGAGAAGCATACTCCCATGACCCCTGAAATATCTGTGACAGAGAATAGAGCTGGTCCATGCTTATAAAACCCTGACAGAATCTGCATTGTTCCTCCTGAATCTGAGGTTCAACCACCGGGCACTGCCTCCTCTCCAGCACTCTGGCATAGGCTTTAACTGGGATGCTGAGGAGTGTTATCCCTCTGTAGTTAGAGCACACCCTCTGGTTCCCATTATTAAAAATGGGGGCAGTGACCCCAGTTTGCTAATCCAGAGGTACTGTACCCCCCTTTCATAAAACATTGAAGAGGCGTGTTAACCACGACACCCCTACATAGTCCAGCGCTGTCAACAAATGGGCGAATCTCGTCCACCCCAGCAGTTTTGCCACGACGAAGGCCCTTGATAACCGCAGCGACTTCAGCAGCCGTGATGGATCCGACCCCCCCCAGCTGTTTCCGGTGCTGCCTCCTGAGAGGAGGGCATGTCCGCCTGGTTGAGGAGCTCCTCAAATTGTTCCTTCCGCCTCTCGACTATCTCCTTAGTTGAGTTCAATGTTACGCCACCCTTACTGAGAACAGCCTGGGCCATGTCCCGTTGACTCCTCCTAAGGCATCAAATGCTTTGCCAGAACATCTTTGAGGCTGCCCGGTAATGCCTCTCCATGGCCTCTTGAAAGACCTCATCTGCCTGCGCTTTCGCCTCAGCGACTGCTGCCGCTGCCGCTCTCTTGGAAAAACCGGTACTTCTCAATTGAGTCAGGTGACCTTTTTCCGAGCATAGCTTCCCTTACCACTGGTGTCCACCAGCGGGACCGAGGATTGCCACCATGACAAGCACCAACTGCCTTCAGGCCACAACTTTTCACAGCTGTATCGACAATTGAGGTCCTGAACATCGTCCACTCTTACTCAAGGTCCATAACCTCCCCTAGAGTGTAGGAGAAGTCTTCCACCAGATGTTCCCAGAAAACCCAAACTGTTCGTTTGGGCCTTCCACGTCTATCTGAATGGTGCTCCAAGCGTTGAATCCAACTTACCACCAGGTGGTAATCAGTTGACAGCTCTGCCCCTCTCTTAACCCAAGTGTCCAAAACATACAGCTTTAGGTCCGATGATACAACTGTAGTGAGTCTACTGAGTCGCAGACGTCTTGGGAGCAACACTTTTATTCATTTAACAACACAACATAACCTAACCTACACTTGGGTGATAACCGCCCATCTAACCACGCTACGACAGAACTAGACACGGTTCCGCTATCCCGGTCCGGACCATAAGCTGGGTCCCGGACCACGTGGCTAGAGGCTTCTTCAACCCGACGTGGATCTTCTCTCACCAACCGACAAGATCCCCGAGCCCCTCACGGGGCCCCCGTTATGTTTGGCTTGGGCTGGGGCTGGCTCCGCCTCTCGCCCCGCCCAACTTCTCGATCTCTATAGTTCTTTCCCGAAGGCTCCCGAGAGCTCTTCTATACCACGTGACCACCCAGTGGCCTCCCTCCACCGGTGGCCCCCCTCCAATATCATCCGGTCACGTGTCGGCAGGTCATCCAGCGTATGATGCCCCAACGTAACCCTGGCTGGCTGACTCTCTCGCTCCCTCACCGGGAGCCCGTACCGCACACTGTACATGGTGTCCCCGCGCTAACCAGCGTTCACCCAAGCCCTGCTTGGGCTGGTACTACGCCCAGTAACCGGGCTGCACATAATGACAACATAATATCCGCCGTGGCCTCGCAGGCCCGGCACCACACAGTGACATTCCCAGTCACTACATCACCCCCCCCCCCTCCGTAGCATTCAGCCATCCCGGCTGCCAACTCCCCCGTAAGTAAGCAACCGACGAACACATATAAAGAACAACAAGCAAAGTGTGCTCCAACAATAACATAACAGCGCGATAAATATACACCAAGATAAAAAGGGAAAACACAAAAAAACGCAACAGAGAACAAGTAACAAACCAACAAGCGCGTCGTACAAGATCCCCACAACCAACATCTCCCACCCACAACGTGTAACAATGTCCGTGAGCTCAATGGCGAGCAAGATCAGCCAAATATTTGCCACGACTCATGTGAGCGCGACAACCCATGACGGCGTGGGAGTGTGCAGCGTGAGGGGATCATGCAAATCGAGTCCTTGAGCGAGTCCGCGATGCCGAGCCACCGGGGGGGTTGGGCTCGTCCGCCCTGGAAGGCCCGGGGGGAATGAGAAATCGATCCGACGAAGCCGGCTCCTCACGAAGACCAGTAGGCTGGGTCGTCGGGTCCTCCACGTCCGGAGCACGCGAGGACTACACAACTATAAAGTCAATAATTGACCTTCGACCCAAGGTGCTCTGGTACCAAATACACTTATGAGCATCCTTTTGTTCACACTGTTTATTATTGACATTCCATGACTAGCGCAGAATTCCAATAACATCTATTTGTTCGGGTTCAGATCAGGGGGGGCATTCCTCCCAATCATGCCTCTCTAGGTATCTACATCATTTCTCATGTGAGCATTGAAGTCGCCCAGTAAGACTATGGAGTTAGTAGGTGGCACTCTATTGAGCACTGCACCGACCATCTCCAAGAAGGCCGAATACTCTGAACTGCTGTTTCATGCATAAGATTAGACAACAGTCAGAGTTTTTCTTTCTGAGACCCGAAGTCTCATTGAGGGGACCCTCTCATCCACTGGGACAAACTCCAACTGAACAGCACCCAGTCGGGGGCTTATGAGTATCCTCACACCCGCCCGGGGCCTCTCGAGAAGTTTGGTTCCAGTGCCAATGCTGTGTGTGGAGGTAAGGCCGACTGTCTGGTCGATACCTTTCCACCTCCTCCACCAGCTCCGGCTCCTCCCCCCCCCCCCCCAGTGATGTGACATTCCACGTCCCAATAACTCGTGTCTATTGCCAAGGCCCAGTCTGTCCGAGACCATCTCTCTCCCTGCCATACTAACTCATTAATAATTATGAATCACATGTATAATAATAGGTTTTTTTCCAGTTTTTTTCTGGCAACAAAACTGAAACCTTTTTACAAGGAATCATGTTTACATTACCCACAATACCTGCGGTCAGAATGCAAACAATAAACACACTGATAATGTATGCATTGTCCTTGAAATTGATTGGTCCACACCAGAGACAGCTTCCCTTAGAGCCTAGTCTCAAACGGTGTTCGACCAGATGACGCAAAAAGGTGCACAATTCAAAGACAATGCACTATCAGAGTAATGACGGTTTGGGGTAAGCATTTACATCATGAGGACTCCTTTGCCAGTACCAAAATATAATAATGTATGTTGAACTTATTTTGCACTGTACATAAACAACTGTACATAATACAATGTTTGAGTTTTAGTTTTATGTCACATTCGAAGTTGTTTGTAACGGAGACTTATTGAAATTGTTGGTTAAAACTGGACTTACCTGATGACTGAAGTAAATTAGCCTACTTGTCTCTTTTGAGTTTTAATCTGAATAAACAAAATAAAACAATTGAAGTATGTATGTAATTTTTGTAATGTTACAAAGCAATTTATGAGAATTATTGTTTTGTTAAGTTCTGTTCTTGTGAATGAACGTCAGTTTATTTTATTCATTATTTAGCAATGAAGAAAGCGTTGCTGCAGCAGCTGGCGCAACAATAACTGACAAGGAACACAGAAATTATGGTGTTGGTCGGAAAGAAGGCAGCAAGTCTACTGGTAAATAAGTATTCCTGGAGTTTTGGAAAAAAAGTCCGGAAAGCTCAAACAACAGTCACTCTAGCACAGTATGTAGGCATACATCAGTTTTGCTTCATAAGCACATACACATGCACACAATTTTAGTAACATAGGTTAATTTCAACATTGGTTTTTGGCAGTAACAGATCCAGTACTAAATCTCATCAATGAGCCATGGGTAGGTCGGTATAAAAAAGCACATTCATCATCACGAGATCAATTGCTGAATTGTGACTCCAAGTTTTTGCAGTCTCTCATGATCCTCGCAATCTCAACTGGCTCCTGCACATGAGCTGAACCCATCGCTTTATCTCCACAGTGGCTATCCTGTCATCAATGTTCCTTCATTTGTCTGTCTCTCTGTTGTTAGTCTTGACCATCAGCCATGATCCCTTTTAGAAAGATGTCCTGCCAAAGCCAATTCACTTGTGTATTAACATTCAAGGTGATGTCAGTAACCAGTGGTTGTTCTCGCTGTGCATTATTACAGGTTTTACTTGAATTTTAACAAACTTGATGAGACACGTGTACACACGAGGCATGTAACTAGTCACCCTGTCGGTTGTGATTCAATTCAAGAATTGTAGATGTTTTGTCACATTTATTTCCATCGCAGTTCTATTATTTGTTGTTCCATCGCACTTGTACAGGTTTCGTCACTTATTTACACTTCGTGTGCTGCTGTATGTATAATTTGATTATTTCATGAACTATTTTCATGCACAAATCATATGTGTATGGAGTCTAACAATCAATCTGAATTAGTGAATTATTATAGGCCTTATATTCACACAGATGTACAAATATGTAAATGTGCACACATGTATGCATTGTGTGCATGTGCACACAATGTGTTTTTTCGCTCTCTCTCTGTGTCTCTGTGTTGTCTCTCTCTCTGCCCGTGTGTCTGTCTTTGTGTCTCCGTGTCTGTGTCTTGTCTCTCTCTCAAATTTCACACTTAACTTCTAATTTAGCAATCCTTGGAAGAACGTAATCAACCAGGCCATGCGTTAATTGTGTGTTGACCGACTTTCTCTTTTGCATTGCATTACATTTCCAAATTTTACTAAGTTTGTTTGATTTAGTGTGGTTTCTCTCTCTCTGTCTCCGCTCGTTTTGTTGTTTTGTTTCCTGCTGTTGCGCCAGGTCTCTCATTGACATGCTAATTTCTCTACTCTCTGCCCCCTCTCTATTTAAGGCCTTGACACAGAGGCGTCGTTTCTCTGTGTGCCTATGTGTTTGTCTCTCTCTGTGTGTCTTTGTGTTATTTCTCTCTGCTTACGTGTCTGTCTATGTGTCTCCGGTTCTGTGTTTAATCTCTCTCTTAAATTTAGCAATCTTTGGAAGAACGTAATCAACCAGGTAGGGTGTTGACTGTTATGTTAGCAGACTAACTGTGTTGTTTTGCATTATATTTCTAAGTTTACTAGGTTTTGTTTTCTCTTTCATTTGTACCTGATGATGATTGCTTGTGTTGCAATCGAAACGTCGTATGCTATTATTTAATTTATTATTTTCTCTACGTGACTTCACCGAAAGAACAAAAGAGTAATTCCTGCAGTCACGAAAGCGCCAAATCAAGTTTGTGCATGTGCAGTTGTGTTCAGATTTTTTTCTCGTAAAAAACAAATAAAGTACTGAGGTTACACCTAATCTCCATATATATGTAATGCGAGCGTAAATGGGGTTGCTGCTGGACTCTGGCCCAATCACACGGCCCGGGTTATTGGGGGGCGGAGCCCGGTCTGGGGGGCGTGTGGGAGGGGCCGCCGTTCACCTCGGCTCCAACGGGAAGCGAGGTGAATGGGGGCGGAGCCAGCAGGGTAGTATGGGAAGGCCGGATCTGACGATCCGGAAGGGGAGGAGTCAGGGTCACGTGGGGGGAGAGGATATAAGTGGGAGCCCGGAAGAGATCGGGGCAGTTGGGGAAGTTAAGAGGCTGAGCCACGTTGGGTGGTGAGAGGAGATCCGCGCCATCGGCCACGTGGCCGAAGGACCTTCAGCACGCCATCGGCCAGCAGTGTGCAGAGAGCGGGAGTGGAGGAGCTAATGGAGGAGCGTGCGCGGCACGCGAGAGGAGACGCTGGTCCCTTGTCAGGACCAGCGGAGTGTGAGGGAGAGTGAAGGAGCTGACGAGGGAGCACGTGCGGGGTGCGTGCGAGACAACGCTGGTCCACGGAGGGGACCAGCGGGGTGCGGAGAAAGAACCTAAATTAAAGACCAACGGAGACCAGAAGTGCCTGACGGAGTCTTTTATTACACTGGGGTCAGAAGTGCTTCGAGATGTCAAAACATCTCAAGAAAAATAATATACCTACGCCATCTTCAAAAGACGAAGAGGACCTTCCTCCGGCGGTGGCGGTTCCGACCATGGAGGGCGTGGGCGAAGCGGTGGCGAGCGACACGACAGGAGTTCAAGATGTCGTCGCGGCGGCCGGGCCGTCTTCGTCGACGGGCACCGAGGACGGCTGGCGGCACGTGGCGGACCAGCTTGATTCGCTACGGGCCGTTCTGCTGGATTTGGTCACCCTGGTCGCACCAGCGACGATGCCGGGACAGCCACGCGTCGGGCCTCCACGGGGGGAACCTTCGGGTGGGGCCGAGCTATCCGCCATTGGGGCCTCTGCGAGGCTTCCCGCCCTTCCTGACACGCGGCAGGACGCCGCCATCTTGGGTGTGGTCACGACTGAATGGCGGGAAGCCGCCATCTTGTCACCGCCACGTAGGGCACCTGCTTCGGATGACAGCAGCTCAGGGACTCGCAGCCACCGCCTGACGATGATTAAAGAATTCACAGTTGGAGGAGATTGGATCGCATTTGCTTGGCGTTTTGAGTCGACTGTCCGATCTGTCAAGTGGACAGATGCAGAGGCCTTGGAGGTTCTGCCGATGCTCCTGGATGACAAGTCTTTGAAATTCCTCCGCTCCATCGCGGCCGCGAAGAAGGCAACGCTGAAAGGGGCGTTCGACGAGATGGCGGAAGCGTACGAGCCTCCGGACGACGCACACCGCAGGTTCGTCCAGAGGCAACGGGCTCCGGAGGAATCGCCTGTGGCCTTCCGGGGCGCTGTGGTTGAGCTGGCCATGGCCGCGTATCCAGAGACCGAGCCCGACTTGTTGGAGCCCTTGATACTGGGTAAGATGTTGGAGCTGTCCAGGGACCTGGGCATTCCACTGCCCGTGTGCGGCCACGAGCAGCTGACCTCCCAGATGGCTGCCAAGTGCCTCGACGCGCAGTTCAATTTGTGCCGTTGGGCGCAGATGACCGCCTGGACGGGGAGCCCGACCGGACGGGGAGCCCGACCGTGGAGGGAGACGCCGTCGGGTGGACACCGTCGAAGGCCGTCTTGATCCCGGACGAGAGGGGGCCTGGCGATCTCACTGCGGCGGCGGCCCAGTGGGTTCCTCGAGGGGGAGCAGTGTCGCGCTCCGGGCCACTGCCGATGGATCGCCGGGACACCGGGGGAGCCGGGCGGCGGGCCGACTTGGCGTGTTACCGCTGCGGACGTCTTGGACATTTCGCGCGGGACTGCCGGAGTCGCCCTCGTCCGCCTCTTCAGCTGGAGTCCCCGACCAGGGACGCGCCATCAACGCCGGAGAGTCAACCGTGTCAGGCAAGTCGGTACGCATCAGACACCCGGCATGGCCTGTCATCTCATTCATCACCGTCGGTATGCGTTCCGGGGGCCTGTTCTAACAGGGGGACTCTATGGGACCCGCGTCGCTCACTGACACAGTGGCGGATATTGGCTCGGAGGGTGGTCGCAGCCGCTACTGGGTCATCGACTGTGCCGGGTTCGATACAGGGGATCGACGTGCGGATTTTGGTCGATTCGGGCGCGTCCGCCACTATCATCTCGAAAGTGATATTCCATCTCCTGTCCATTCCGCCTTCGCGGGTACGACCGGTTTTCGATTCATGTGTTGCTGCTAACGGGGGGAGCATGGGCATCGTGGGTCAGGTGGAGGCACGTATTTCGGTTGGGGATGTGTCGGCTTCGGGGACGGTGTTAATTTCCAGGTCCCTCGCTGTGCCGTGCTTATTGGGAACCGATTTCCTGGCAAAGATGCCCATTCAGATAAGGGTAGATCAGGGTTGTATTGAGTTACCGGCGGGCCGGAAGATTTTCTTTTTGCCATTGCCGTGGGGCCGGTCCGCTCCGGACCGCCAGGTGCAGGCGTTGTCCGACGTTTCAGTCGACATTTTACCTGGCTCGCAGATGCTCATTCCACTGCGTTATAGGAAGCCCGTGCCTGGGGTTGAGGGGGCGGCGGGGGTGTTGTCGCCGTCCAACGTGGTTACGGGTGGCCTGGCGCTGGTCGCGGCACGGACGATTGTTCGGCCGGGTCAGCCTCCGTTTTTGCAAGTGTTAAATGGAGGCGCGGACAATGTTTTCGTGCCGGCCGGTATGGTTCTGGCCCATGCCACGACCGCCTTCACGGCCCATGATTATCCGGCTCACCGGGGCCTCGTAGCAGGGGTTTCGGCCTCGACGTCGCAGGACGATCGATGGATCGCCGGGTTGTGTCAGGAAAACACGTCCCTGACTACGTTCCAGCGGTCCGCGCTTCGCGCGCTGCTAGCAAAATATTCTGACATCTTTAGTAAAGACGAATTCGATCTGGGACGCACCTCGCTGCTCTCCCACCACATTGATACCGGGGATGCTAGTCCCATTCGGATGAATCCGCATCGGTTGAGCCCGGCGGAGAGGGATCATGTACGCGGCGCAGTGGACGATATGCTGGCCGTCGACATTATCTCTCCGTCCAACAGCCCATGGGGCGCTCCGGTGGTCCTGGTGAAGAAAAAGGATCGTAATCTGCGGTTTTGTGTTGATTTTCGGAGGTTAAACAAGGTGTCGGTTGCGGACCCTTACCCCCTGCCACGTATGGATGATTCCCTCGATGCCTTGTCTTGGGCGAATTTTTTTTTTACTCTTGACCTCTCTTCGGGGTTCTGGCAGCTCCCCCTGGACGAATCATCGAGGGAAAAGACGGTTTTCCGTACGCCGCAGGGCCTGTTTCAGTTTAATTGTCTCCCCATGGGGTTGAACGCCGCCCATGCTACATTCCAGAGGTTGATGGAACTCGTGTTGACCGGTCTGCAGTGGGACACGTGCCTGATATATTTGGACGATGTTATTGTGTTCAGCCGTACGTTTGAGGATCATCTTCAGAGATTGGATGCTGTTTTTGCCAGGGTGTATTCTGCCAATTTGAAATTTAAGCCCAAGAAGTGTCACCTTTTGCAACGATCCGTGCGCTATTTGGGCCACATTGTCAGCTCTGATGGTGTGGCCACGGACCTGGAGAAAACGGCGTGTGCGTTCGGGACTGGCCGACTCCGACCACGGTGGGAGACGTGCGTCGATTTGTCGGGTTCGCTTTCTATTATCGCAGGTTCGTTCCAAATTTTGCTACGATCGCTAGGCCGCTGCACCTCCTTACAGCAAAGAACCGGAGGATCAGTTGGGGGCCGGCGGAGGAGGTGGCGTTTCACGGCCTACGCGATCGCTTGGCGTCAGTGCTGACGCTGGACTACCCTGATTTCACTCTGCCTTTTATTCTAGATACCGACGCTAGTGATTGTTGCCGTCTTATCGCAGTTTAAGGGTGGCGTCGAGCGCGTTGTGGCTTACGGGAGCCGCGTTCTATCTCCGGCGGAGACCCGCTACTGCGTTACCCGCCGGGAATTCTTAGCTATTGTGCATTTTGTCCGACAATACCGACCGTATTTGTATGGCCGGATATTCATTGTGCGCACGGACCTTGCGGCTTTGCAATATTCCCTGAAAGTTGACCAGCCATCTGACCAATTAGCGCGATGGCTGGAAACTTTGCAGGAGTTCTCGTTTGATATTCAATACCATAAGGGGTCGCGTCACGCTAATGTGGACGCACTCTCCCGATTGCCGCAGGAATCCACCTGCGTTTGTGCCTCTGGCACGAATAGGTGCACAATGGTTCCACAGCCCCCGTGTCCTGTCATGTCCGCTGTGGAGATGCCCGCAGCTTCCACGTGTCCGGATCCGGCCGACGGGGTTTTGAATTTGCCGCGTTCCGTGTGGGTTCGAGAGCAATTGCTCTGATTTGCTGGGGGCCTTGTGGAGTCGGGCTGCGAAGTCAAAGGGGTATCGGTCATCTGATGGGACTCCGGTAGTGGCGCTCCGTGATGGCTTGTTGATGTGGAGGGAAGGCTTGCACGATCGCTGGCGCCTTGTGCCGTCGTCGTTGCGATAAAAGTTGATTCGGATTCTGCACACTGAGAAGTTGTTACATCTCGGGGTGCAGAAAACCTTGTTGACGTTGCAGCGTGATTATTTTTGGCACGGCATGACGACTGACGTCGTCGGGCATATTCGGGCGTGCTCCGACTGTGCCCGGCGGAAGCCGCTTAAGCAACTGTATGTTCCCCCAGTGCAGTCGATACAAGTGACGCGGGTTAACGAGTTGGTGGCATTGGATATTCTGGGGCCCTTTCCCCCGTCCGCTCGGGGGAACAAATTTTTGCTGGTCGGGGTTGAATATCCTGCTGGCCGATGGCCTGGTCTTTGCCTGACCAGTCGTCGGTGTCTATCACGGATGCATTTCTGTTCGGGTACGTGATGGACAAGGGGGCGCCAGAAAGGCTGCTTACAGACCAAGGGCGAAATTTTTCTTCAAACATATTCCGGGATGTGTGCGACGCACTGGGGACTAAGAAAGTTAAGACGTCTCCCTACCATCCACAAACTGATGGGATGGTTGAACGGTTGAACCGCACCCTGTCGGCCATGCTCTGCCATACGGTTAGCGAGAAGCAGGCCGATTGGGATTTGCATATCCCTGGAGTGCTCTCCGCTTACCGGATGGCGCCACATGCGTCGACGGGGTACTCACCTTTCTATTTGATGTACGGTCGCGAGAATGTGCCGCCTGTGGAGGTGCAACTTGGCACGTGGGCGAAGGGTCCTGTTAAGCCCCTCCCTGAGTATATTCGTGACGCCACTCGGCGCGTAGCGGAGGCACGGGTGGCGGCCCGATTGGCTACAGTCCCGCGTGTGGATGCGTCATCTCCTAACGTTGCCTTGCCAGTGTCTGTCGCGTCCGACGCGCCACTGCCCTTGCCTGTTCAACCTGCAAGCGCGCCTGTCGTGCCTCCTGTAGACGGCCCGGCGGTGATCCTGCCGGATACATGGATTCCTGCACCGGGTGGGCCTATCACGGCGACGGGGAGACTTGGCCCCACTGCCCCTCCAACCCCGCCGCGGTTGCAGTTGCAGGGGGCCCCGATTACGGACCTCTCTGGGGAAGGGGGTGCTGGGACGGACAGGCCTCCACCAGCGGCGGATGATTTCGGTTCCGCCGCTCCTAAAACCCTGTCAGGACTGCGACCTTTGAGGGCGCCGCCTCTCGTGAAGGACGGGCCGGTGACCCGCTCTCGTTCAAAATCCCTTCCCTTTCGTTAATTGTGTTGTCGTTGTACTCTCCATTGTGTCTAGTGTGATTCCTGATTGTGATGCCTTCGCTCGCATTATTTTTATCCTATTGCAGCCGGGACGGCTGGCTTTTTCATCGGGGGGGGGGAGGGTCTGGCCCAATCACATGGTCCGGGATATTGGGGGGCGGAGCCCGGTCTGGGGGGCGTGTGGGAGGGGCTGCCGTTCACCTCGGCTCCAATGGGAAGCGAGGAGAATGGGGGTGGAGCCAGCAGGGCAGTATGGGAAGGCCGGATCTAATGATCTCGAAGGGGAGGAGTCAGGGTCACGTGGGGGGAGAGGATATAAGTGGGAGCCCGGAAGAGATCGGGGCAGTTGGGGAAGTTAAGAGGCTGAGCCACGTTGGGTGGTGAGAGGAGATCCGCGCCATCGGCCACGTGGCCGAAGGACCTTCAGCACGCCTTCGGCCAGCGGTTTGCGGAGAGCGGGAGTGGAGGAGCTAACAGAGGAGTGTGCGCGGCACGCGAGAGGAGATGCTGGTCCCTTGTCAGGACCAGCGGGGTGTGAGGGAGAGTGAAGGAGCTGACGAGGGAGCGCGTGCGGGGCGCGCGAGACGACGCTGGTCCGCGGAGGGGACCAGCGGGGTGCGGAAAAATAACCTAAATAAAAGACCAACGGAGACCAGCAGTGCCAGACGGAGTCTTTTATTACATATATAAAAGGCAAAGTTGTGATTGTGTGTCTGTTCAAAATGTTTAGCGCACTTCTCGACATGCAACAAACTTGAAATTTGGCATATGGGTACTTTCCAGACTGTACATCATGCAAAAATTATAAAATTACACTTTTTTAGGGGGGAGGGGGAGCTCAATAATGCATATATTTTTTGCACGGCAAGTGAGCTGACCCGCGCGTGCGGTAGGGTAACGCAGTGTAGTGTGGTTAGCACGCTGCGCTGCGAACCCGGCGACCTGAGTTCGATTCCCGCTCACGGCCACCACCGGTGACGATTATTTTAACCGCTCCTGGACCTCCCCTAGGTCGACTCAGCCTCAAACGAGTAACTAGTGTGGTGTGTGAACATCGCCACTGGGGTGACAAAGGCGGCCGGGCGTGGTGAATCCAAGTCCCAGGCGAAGCCGGGTTGTAAAGCTAGTACTATATAAACAGAATTATGCATTTACAATAAGTATCTAGTTTGTTGGAATTCCCCTTAACTTTTTAAATGCTCTTACATGATTGTGCTATGAAGTAATTACGAAGCATTGTTTTCAGATGGCGACGGTGATGGCCAAATAAAAGAGACGTTCACCATCGTGGAAGGTGAACAAGCAACTGTTGAACACATTGACCAAAGTGACGTTTGCACAGATGTCACCCTGATGCCTGGTGCAACACGCACAACTATTGCTGGCAGAACACTAACCTGGATTTAGTAATTGCCATTTTCGTCCCTTTTTTACTAATTATTGTTGCTGTATCTGTAAATTGTGCTATAATGTTACTATGAACTTTTCACAATTGATTGTCACTGACCTGCAGAATGCTATGAATTATTTAGGAAGATGTTGGGTGAGTTGACTAATTATTATTGAAGAGTGGGATTGCTGGTCTCTCCAGGAATCAAAATTGAAGTTGTGAAGAAACTGGTGACACAATATATGATGTGCAAATATATATATACAATGATTAGTGGAACACATCTATAAATGTAAATGGATAAATATAAACCATCACAGATTGTCTGATGATGCAGTCATTAGAACTACCAATGGAGATGAACTACAGGAAGTGATAGATGAAACTTATAAAGTGAGCCTCAGGATAATTGAGTAAAGCAAGTGATGTATAACAAGTTCACTACCAGTTAATGATATAATTCCCGAGTAGATGTAGCTCTCAAGGGCCTGAGTCACATCGCTGCAGACGTAGCAAGATCTGAAATCTCTGCAACCCTCAAAAACGCTAAGATGCCTGCTAGCAACATCGGCAAAGATGAGCGTTTTGAATTGGCTCAATTAAAAAAGAGGGATGACATTGTCATCCTCTCAGCCGACAAAGGCAATGCCACTGTCATCATGGACAAAATAGAATACAACAACAAAATTCAAGAACTACTCAACGATGGCAGCTATACAAAAATAAAAAGAGACCCCACCAACAGCCTCGTCTCCAAAACCAACAAAATCATTTCTGCTTCAACCGCATTAATTGATCAGACCAAACAGTTCTCGTTGAAACCTTCTGCAGCCAGGCCACCAAGATTATATGGCTTACCAAAGATACATAAAGGAGATACACTTCTTCGTCCCATTGTCTCTACTATCAACTCCCCCACCTACAAACTGGCTCGTTTTTTGTCTGAAATCCTACGGCCTTTCACTGGAAAAACCACCTCTGCGGTACTAAACTCTACTGACCTGGTATCGACAATCAAGGGGATTTCCCTATCCCCAGACGACCTGTTTGTCAGTTTTGATGTGGTTTCCTTATTCACCAAAGTTCCTGTACCTGACACCATCGCAATCATTGAAGACTTGGTTCATCAAGGACTGAATACTGGGGTACCCCCCCTGGTGAGACACTGCTTAACCAATACATACTTCACCTGGAATGGAACTTTCTACAAGCAAACTGAGGGCACCCCAATGGGCTCCCCCTATCTCCGGTTGTAGCCAACATTTTCATGGATAAATTTGAGACTGACGCCATCCAGACTGCCACTCTACGCCCGACCTTATGGAAGAGGTATGTAGATGACACTTTTGTCATCTGGCCACATGGCCGGCCTGCTCTAGACCAATTTCTCGACCACATCAATTCCATACACCCAGCCATCAGATTCACCATGGAAGTCGAAAAAGATGGCAAGCCTACCCCTTTTTGGATGTCCTAATTAAAAGGAGACCTGATGGTTCAATGAGCCACTCTGTCTACAGGAAAGCCACCCATACGGATGCTTACCTAAAACCGGATTCCCACCACCATCCATGCCAGAAGAATTCCCTCATCAAAACTCTATACCATAGAGCCCAATGCATATCCGACCAGGAACACATTGCCAGTGAACTCAAACACGTACGCCAAGCTCTTAAGGCTAATGGTTTCTCTGACTACACAATCCGCAAAGCCATCACTCCAACCATCAAGAACGATCTTGTTGAGGAGCCTTTCAAGACCATCACCTTACCCTACATTGCTGGGGTCACAAAAAAGATCTCCAAAATCCTGATAAAACACAAGATCCAGGTCCGATTTAACACGGTACATAAAATCCGTGATCTGGTCCCGTCTGTAAAAGATGTGGTTTCAGACATACATTACCCTGGCGTCTACAAACTAAGTTGCCTCTGTGGTAGCAGTTACATTGGAGAAACCAAACAACATGTCTCGGACCGCATCCGTGAACATAAAGCAGACTTGAAACACGGTAGGACAAACACCTCAGCCGTGGCAGATAACTGTTACAATTCAGTGGGCTCACATGATATTGACTTCTCCAAGACAGAGGTTCTCTGCAAGCCATCTGGCTACCATGAGAGATTAGTTCATGAGGCGATCCACATATACAAACACAGAGACAATTTCAACCGAGAAGATGGATTCTGGCTTAGCAATCATTGGAAGGACGTAATAAACCATTTCGGATCTTAACTGATTGTGTTCACGTTTACGGTGACTTTCAGACTGCGTTCCACTCACTGGCATTGTATTCTCCCAGGGGAATGGATTCTTTGCTCCGCTGCATTGACATATTTTGTTGCTTCCTCTTAGTATCTTTCACACGACGGTCAACGGTACAGTGTATAATAACAAATAGTATAAAAATGTATATGCTTAATACAATGTACAAAGTAATATATAGTATCGTAATTGTATAGTGAATATACAGCAGTGTGATATACTTAGGGTGGGTAGAATAATACATAGTGTAATATTACAATGTATAAGGTATAGGGTGGTTTATAGCAATACAGTATGTAATTTAATGTTGGGTTTGTCTATGGCAGTATATAGTACGGTGTAGACTCGTGTGATGTAAGAGCATAAAGTTTAGATGGAAGCATATTATACTTTTTTACGACGTAGAATTGTAATGTATTACTTACTGTTAGTAACTCAGCTTAATGTAGAGTATATTTAATATACTGATGATATTATGTAATTTATACTTTAGTTTACATGGTGGTTTTAGTTACTCGAGCTACATACTATTAACACTTCTTCCTTTTATTAATGCTACCCCTATCCCCTCCCTTGGATGCTGCTAATCCTGCATAATGCACGGACACAAGTAGTACTAATCACATACCTGCATTTTCCCTAAATATGCTAAATTCCTCTTGATATGCAAATTCTTTTGTCAAGGCACTCTTTCTCCCCCTTCCAGCCCAGCTTATATATATGCTCCAAGCACGTGTGCTGTTTCATTCAGACGCTGTCGCCTCGACAGACCTGGTTTTCACCTGAGGACGGCTGCTTGCGTTGTGGCCGAAACGTCGTGAGAATTATTTTATTATGTTTTATTTTTATTATTTTATTACTACCCTTCTTCGTGACTTTACCGAAAGAACCAAGAAGAAGTTCACTAAACAAATAAAGATATCTGGCAGAAGGATACACCTGGAAACACGTCACAGTAAAAAAAATCCACGAAGAAAATGTAAGAGGTTAATGCTTGGTATTACATTAAGAGACAGGAAAAGACCATGGATTCGATCAAATATGCAAGTTAGACATCACATTGACTGCAAAGTATATAAGTTGGCTCAACAGTAAGTGGGCTTGTGCACGACACATCACTAACAGGGATGATGGCCACTGATTGGCCATTCATGACTGAATGGCCGCCAAAAAGGAGGGAATGCCCAGAATAGATGTCCATAGCAGAGAACAATGAAATTGGTCCATATGCAGGTGGTGGATAATTGTTGCATCATGAGACCAGGACGGATAGTGACAGCTTGCGGAACTGTTTAGCCATCAGTTAATAATGGTTCCTACTAATGATTGCACTTTTTTTTTCATAATTTCATCACAAATACTGTGTATAACTTTGCTCTTAGATGCTGGTGACATGAAAAAATCCCCAACATCAACAGAGAAAGAAAGAGGTAAGTGTAACAAAAACACCTGCCACAAGTGTGGCTATTGGTTTCTCTCTTATTTATGTATCAGCTCTGTGTTAAATGTGAAATTTGTGGCACGTATGCATCTGTTTATAATGTAGTGCATAACATCTTTACTCATGAACTGCAGATTTATATACTGACAGTTCTATGACTGAGGACAAAAATGAAGCAGATGTGGAACAACCCACCGACGGTAAAAAATGTGAAAACATTGAACCAGAGAGGCAGATAAACTCACCCAGTTGGGATTTCTCACAAGATCTTTCTCATCAGAAGCCCGAAGCTGCAACTGCGGAATTCCAAGTTGAGAATAGTGCAGCTAATGATGCCACTTTGTCTTTAGAACTCAATGATAAGGAGCAAAAAAAACAGGAACAAAATAATGAAGATTCACAACCTGGAGATATTTCTCAGTCGGCAGGATTGAGTGCTCAATCTGCTGGTAAGAATATTGACGCAGCTCCTGAGGACGCTGCAGGACATTCTACTTCTGCAGCTAAAGCAACACGCAATGCAGGTGCTTATAAAGAGAATATGCCTGTAAAAGACCTGGATTCCGATGCAAATAATAAAATATCCTCCAAAGACTCTGCAGCACATACCACATCTGGAGTTCAGACCAAAAGCCAGTCTTCTGCAGAAAATATTGAGAGCCAAGAACAAGGGAAACAGGTAATTTAAAACATTAACACGCACATAGTGAAAGTGTTACAGTGAGGGAAAAAAGTATTTGATCCCCTGCTGATTTTGTACGTTTGCCCACTGACAAAGAAATGATCAGTCTATAATTTTAATGGTAGGTTTATTTGAACAGTGAGAGACAGAATAACAACAACAAAAATCCAGAAAAACGCATGTCAAAAATGTTATAAATTGATTTGCATTTTAATGAGGGAAATAAGAATTTGACCCCCTCTCAATCAGAAAGATTTCTGGCTCCCAGGTGTCTTTTATACAGGTAACAAGCTGAGATTATCAGCACTCCCTTTAAGAGTGTGCTCCTAATCTCAGCTCGTTACCTGTATAAAAGACACATGTTCACAGAAGCAATCAATCAGATTCTAAACTCTCCACCATGGCAAGACCAAAGAGCTCTCCAAGGATGTCAGGGACAATATTGTAGACCTGCACAAGGCTGGAATGGGCTACAAGACCATCGCCAAGCAGCTTGGTGAGAAGGTGACAACAATTGGTGCGATTATTCGCCAATGGAAGAAATATTCTTAGGTTTTTTCGGTAAAGTCATGTAGGTAATAAATTTAAATTAATAAAAATAAAATAAAAATCACGATGTTTCGGAGGCAACACAAGCTTCCGTCTTCAGGTGGAACCATCACAGCACGATAGCTGTATCAAGTAAGATACATTCCAAGAAAACAGTCCTTGTATATATACTGGTTGAGGGTGGGAGGAGCCAAGGTAGGCCCTGGATATTATTATTGTGAGGTTCGGTGTGGCTGAAGCACGCTGTTAGGAATGAGCCTTTGTTGTGTAGACTGGTTGAACTCGGAGGTTTCAAGAGTTGTAAAGGTGCGTGTAAATGGGACTGAGCCTTTTGTTATGCAGAGGTGGTGCGGCTGAAACCGCTGCCAGGAATGAGTCTTTGTTGTGTAGACTTGTTGAACTGGGAGGTTCTAAGAGTTGTTAAGGTGTGGCTGATGTAAAAGTGCGGCTGCTGTGAATGGGACTTTGTTATGTAGATGAAACAGCACTTTGCTACGTTGCTGGGATTAATTCTAGATTTGCCAAATATGTGTGGTAAAACTTAAAGTAGGAAAACCAGTGTGTGAAAAAATAAGAAGAAACTATACGGTAACTGAGGAATAGTGCCTGTCAAATAAGATGGTCCAAATATGTGTAGTTAAATTTTTTTTGCATGGTTAATTACATCATTCCAATGATTACTAAGTTTGTACCCATCAACACGGTTGAAATTATGTCTGTGTTTGTATATTTGGATGGCTTCGTGTACAAACCTTTGATGGTAGCCAGCAGGTTTGCAGAGCACCTTGGTCTCGGAAAAGACAATTTCATGAGAGCCCACAGCGTTGTAGCAATGATCGGCAACGGCGGAAGAATCAGTTTTGCCGTGTTTCAGATCTGACTTATGCTCAACTGCAACTCAGAGACTCCAGGGTATTGTAAGTCAGGAATGACATCTTTCACAGTTGGAATTAGATCACGGATTTTATGTACTGTACTGAATCGGACTTGGATCTTATGTTTGTTTAGAATTTTGGAGATCTTTTTGGTCACGCGTGCTATGTATGGCAACGTGATAGTTTTGATTCGAGTTTCATGTGGCTGTTTCTGTATGGTGGGAGAAACAGCTTGGCGGATGGTGCGGTCAGAGTATCCGTTCATCCTGAGGGCCCGATGTACATGTCTTAATTCACTGGCCAGGTGGTGTTGGTCAGAAATGCCATGAGCTCTGTGGTATAGCGTTTTGATGAGAGAATTATTTTGAGATGGGTGGTGGTGGGAATCAGTTTTCAAGTAGGAATCTGTGTGGGTGGCTTTCCTGTAGACAGAATGTCCCAAGGATCTGTCAGGTCTCCTCTCAAACAGAATATCTAAGAATGGTAGATTACCATCTTTCTCCACTTCCATGGTGAATCTGATGGATGGGTATCTGGCATTGATGTGGTCCAAGAAGTGGTTCAATGCTGGGAGGCCATGTGGCCAAATGACGAAAGTGTCATCCACATACCTCTTCCACAGGGAAGGACGCAGGGTGGATGTCTGGATGGCGTCTGATTCAAACTTTTCCATGAACATGTTGGCTATCACTGGTGACAAGGGGGAGCCCATAGGGGTACCCTCATTCTGTTTGTAGAAGGTGCCATTCCAGGTAAAATAAGTGTTGGTGAGGCAATGCCTAACCATCGCAGGTACATCCGAATTCAGTCCATGTTGGACCAAGTCCTCAATTATTGTTAGGGTGTCAGCTTCTGGGACTTTGGTTAACAGAGATACTACATCAAAACTGAGGAGGATATCATCAGGAGATAGTACCATGTCCTTGACCATAGAGACTAATTGGGTTGAGTTGAGTACTGCCAAGGAGGTCTTGCCTGTGAAGGGAAGCAGAGTATCTGATAGAAACCGGGCTAGTTTTTAGGTAGGAGAGTTGATCGTCGACACGATGGGTCGTAGCGGGGTGCCTTCTTTATGGATCTTGGGAAGACCATAGAGTCTGGGAGGTCTTGCCGCCGATGGTTTTAGAGAGGGACGTTTGGTTGGTTCGATTAGGGAAGTCGAACTCTTGATGATTTTGTTAGTTTTTGTCGTTAGGCTGTTAGTAGGATCGTTTTTCATTTTGGAGTAACTCCCATGATTAAGTAGGTCCAGGATTTTGTTGTTGTTTGAATCTTTATCCATGATGACCATGGCATTGCCCTTGTCTGCCGAGAGGATGACTATATCATCTCTATTTTTTAGGTCCGCGAGTTCAGAGCGTTCGTTTTTGCTAATGTTACTAGTGGGTTGCTTAGCATTCTTAAGAATAGTGTCTATTTAAGCTCTTGCTACATCCGCATGGATGTGTCCTATGCCTCTGAGGGTTACATCAATCTGAGAAATCACATCCTCTACTGGTATATATTTAGGGGTGACAGCGAAATTTAGTCCTTTGGCCAGTACCGTTTTCAGATTGTCAGAAATTGGGATGTTACTCTGATTAATAACGGTCTTGTTGACATCCAGCTTTGTGATGTGTGGCTCTGGTTTCTTCTTAGATAGGAGGTTGAATTTAGAAATCAGGTTGGCTTTGCATTTGGCTGACATTGAGTCAGCAGAAGCAGAAGTCATGTTGTCAATGTGGTTCCAATCGAAAGGGGACATGTTTTGTGTTAACATTAAATGTATTTGTAAGAGAGTCTTTTCTAAATTATCGAGTTCAGATTGGAGTAACCTTTTTCTCTCCGAGATTAGTGATAGGCTGGCTTTAAATAAAATCTGTTTAGAGTTCGGTGAGGACACAGCAGCAGATGTGAGTGTGAAAGCGATGGGTATTACCTTGTTATCTCGGCATCTCTTGCCTCCGAAACGTCGTGATTTTTATTTTCTTTTTCTTTTTTCTTTTATTAATTTGAATGTTTTACCTACGTGACTTTACCGAAAAATCTAAGAATATGAATCCTTGCAGTCACGAAAGCTTCAAATCTAAAATGGAAGAAACACAAAATAACCGTCAATCTCCCTTGGCCTGGGGCTCCATGCAAGATCTCACCTCGTGGAGTTGCAATGATCATGAGAACGGTGAGGAATCATCCCAGAACTACACGGGAGGATCTTGTCAATGATCTCAAGGCAGCTGGGACCATAGTCACCAAGAAAACAGTTGGTAACACACTACGCCGTGAAGGACTGAAATCCTGCAGCGCCCGCAAGGTCCCCCTGCTCAAGAAAGCACATATACATGCCCGTCTGAAGTTTGCCAATGAACATCTGAATGATTCAGAGGACAACTGGGTGAAAGTGGTGTGGTCAGATGAGACCAAAATTAACTCTTTGGCATCAACTCAACTCGCCGTGTTTGGAGGAGGAGGAATGCTGCCTATGACCCCAAGAACACCATCCCCACCGTCGAACATGGAGGTGGAAACATTATGCTTTGGGGGTGTTTTTCTGCTAAGAGGACAGGACAACTTCACCGCATCAAAGGGACGATGGACGGGCCATCTACCGTCAAATCTTGGGTGAGAACCTCCTTCTCTCAGCCAGGGCATTGAAAATGGGTCGTGGATGGGTATTCCAGCAAGACAATGACCCAAAACACACGGCCAAGGCAACAAAGGAGTGGCTCAAGAAGAAGCACATTAAGGTCCTGGAGTTGCCTAGCCAGTCTCCAGACCTTAATCCCATAGAAAATCTGTGGAGGAAGCTGAAGGTTCGAGTTGCCAAACGTCAGCCTCGAAACCTTAATGACTTGGAGAAGATCTGCAAAGAGGAGTGGGACAAAATCCCTCCTGAGATGTGTGCAAACCTGGTGGCTAACTACAAGAGACGTCTGACCTCTGTGATTGGCAACAAGGGTTTTGCCACCAAGTACTAAGTCATGTTTTGCAGAGGGGTCAAATACTTATTTCCCTCATTAAAATGCAAATCAATTTATAAAAATTTTGACATGCGTTTTTCTGGATTTATTGTTGTTATTCTGTCTCTCACTGTTCAAATAAACCTACCATTAAAATTATAGACTGATCATTTCTTTGTCAGTGGGCAAACGTACAAAATCAGCAGGGGATCAAATACTTTTTTCCCTCACTGTATATAATGAAAACGTCTTTAATCGTGAGTGAAATATTTCAACCGAAGCTTTATTAAACGCACAATTGAAGCTCGACTAATGTAATTTTATGTGCACGCTTTCAATACTAATGAATCACTGATTCCATTCTGTGCTTAAGACACTTGCCATGGCTAGCATGAGAATGTAGCATAGCAGCCTCAAATTGCGTGTTTTTTTCAGCCTGATCTATTACTCTTATGGTGGGTTTTTCTCATAATTTACAAATGTGATCATTGTTGTTGGCTTTAGCCAAGTTAATGGGCCCCATAGTGTGGAATTGGGTACTCCAGATATATGGTTTCCAGAGGCAGACTTTGCAGCAGTGAGCTTTGTGACTATGCCATGCTGGTGAGTCCTCACGGGGACGAAGCCCATCCACACTTGTTTATCAATGAATCGCAGCTGCTGTCAGTTGGTCACGTTTGAACAGATGTAGTGTGATGGTGCCCTAATGCAAGAGGACCACAATGCTTTTCTTTAGGAAATGCTGATGATGTTTGCATATTCACGGAGGCTGTGTGCTTTTTACACGTTTCTACGTGTTTGAAAAATATATTCGGTGCAGATTTCACACTTGTGGACACTGCAACAAGCAAATATGTCCCACTATTTGTGTTTTATGGTCGAAGGAAAACTCAAATCAATCCAAGATTTTTAAAGCACCATATTCAGCAACAAGCTGAGATGACAGTAGACGGGACTAAGCAAATTAGACTAAATGTGAGGAGCAGAAGAGAAAATTAATGTTTTTAGTCCAGTCTTAAGATCACTGGTTGTCACGGCTGACTGGACTTCAGTTGGTAGACTTTCTGCTGATGAAAATCTCTGTTCTGCCGTCCTAAGCTAAGTGGATTTCACACACAAACTGGTGTGGATTTGTTTTCTTTGTACAGCACCCTGTGACCCCTGGGTGAAAGGTGCTTTCTAGATGTAAATTATTAAATGTGAGGCTTCACACAGTGTAAGTAGTACATTTGTTAATCTAACATTTGTCACTTTTCTTTAGGGAACAGATACAGGAAAAATAAAAAACAAAGATTCAAAAAATCTGAATCAAGGATCCAAGCAGAAGGAGTTGAGGTAAGAAACAACCATATATTTACAAACAAGTACTTTTATCAGGTATAGTTATGAATTTGTGGAAGAGTCTTCTTGGTTCTTTCGGTAAAGTCACGTAGAAGGGAAGTAATAAAAGAATAAAAATATAACATAATAAAATAATTCTCACGACGTTTCGGCCACAACGCAAGCAGCCGTCCTCAGGTGAAACCAGGTCTGTCAAGGGGACAGCATCTGAATGAAACAGCACACGTGCTTGGAGCATATATATAAGCTGGGTTGGAAGGGGGGGGAAAGGGGCGCCTTGACAAAAGAATTTGCATATCAAGAGGAAATTAGCATATTTATGGGAAATGCAGGTATGTGATTAGTACTACTTGTGTCCGTGCATTATGCAGGATTAGCAGCATCCAAGGGAGGGGATATGGGAAATGCAGGTATGTGATTAGTGCTTCTTTGCCCGTGCGTGATGCAGGATTAGCAGCATCACAGGGAGGGGATAGGGGTAGCATTAATAAAGGG
>JAAXLI020001257.1:133260-168802 GCA_014621495.2 Entosphenus tridentatus | reverse complement strand
CCCTTTATTAATGCTACCCCTATCCCCTCCCTGTGATGCTGCTAATCGTGCATCACGCACGGGCAAAGAAGCACTAATCACATACCTGCATTTCCCATATCCCCTCCCTTGGATGCTGCTAATCCTGCATAATGCACGGACACAAGTAGTACTAATCACATACCTGCATTTCCCATAAATATGCTAATTTCCTCTTGATATGCAAATTCTTTTGTCAAGGCGCCCCTTTCCCCCCCCTTCCAACCCAGCTTATATATATGCTCCAAGCACGTGTGCTGTTTCATTCAGACGCTGTCGCCTCGACAGACCTGGTTTCACCTGAGGACGGCTACTTGCGTTGTGGCCGAAACGTCGTGAGAATTATTTTATTGTGTTTTATTTTTATTATTTTATTACTTCCCTTCTACGTGACTTTACCGAAAGAACCAAGAAGATGAATCCCTGCAGTCACGAAAGCTTTAAATCGAAATTTGTGGAAGAGAATACAGTTTTAATTATTTTAATTATTGAATATAAACTTTACTTGTAACGCACACAGTATTCATTCACTGTCAAAAAACGGAATGACTCAGGCGTTGGAATTACAGACAAGCAGGAAGGTGGTGAGCTTGGTGGCAACAATTGCCCCAATCTCCTTGATCCTCTATACATTAAGATGTTTTCAGCCAATTAATGAGTGTTTACATATATTGTAGGAAACCATAATACCTGGTGAAAACTCTTAAGACTACTAAACTATAAAACTATTTATTTTACCGTGTAAGGCCCACTGAGCTAATTAGTTATTTTTCATAAGCAACCTGGCCATAAACGATAGGTCAACGAAGTGGCTTATGTGGATATTTATAATAGCGAAATACTCTAAACGCATGTTTCTAAATGTGGAGGGAAAAACCGGAGGACCCGGAGAAAAATCCATGCGTCCACGGGGAGAATTTGCAAGCTCCAAATATACAGGTGTCAGGGTCGGGATCGAATATACAACCTCCTGTATACTAGGCGAGGTAGTTAACATCTTACCACCATTGCTCCCCAAGCGTATGAAGAGGCAAGACTTATTCCCATACAGATGTAACAGATGGAGATAATCCACATTTTTCTGTGCTTTCTGCTGGCAAGCCAGGGAGGGTATGGCATCTCGATAGCCACAGGATGGGAGTTTAACTGCATTTGTGTGGTCCGCCAACCCTCGCCACCAGTGCTGGATTATAGTTGAGTGCCACCACTGTCACCTGGCTCAAATCTACAGTGATGTGTACCACCTTCCACAGCCAAATTGGCTACTCAACTCATGCCAACAACCAGGCCAAACTGTTTACATGTAGAGACCATCCTAGTTTGTTTTATATTAAACTCTATTTGTGTAATAAAGGACTCCCAGGCAATGTCGTTCTCCGTGTCCTTTATTGGGTTCTTGCTCGCACCCCGCGATGTCTCCGCTCCGACCCGCACCTTCTCCGCCTCGTGCCTCCGCACTTCGCGATGTCTCCCACTCTCTCTCTCTGCAGCCACACCGCTGCCCGTGTGCCCCGCACACTCCGCACATACAGCAGCCACTCTGCTGCTCCGTGTGCTCCCGCACACTCTGCAGACTCCCCACTGCTCCATGTGCACCGCTGGCCGACGGTGCCGTGACTCCAGCCTCGTCGCAATCGCGCCACTCCTCCCCAGCACTCCGCGTGGCCTCTCCCTTCTCTATCCTGACTTCACTCCCGATCCCCTTCCAGTTCTCCCCTTATATCCTCCCCCTCACGTGACCCTGACTCCGCCCACACTCACGTGATCCTGTCCTTGCTCGCATTACATTTGTTCAACATCTTTAAGCACTCAAACATGTCGAGGTGATGCTATCCAACTGTGGCAAACTAGTTCTTACATGCAGTGTTTCCATAAAAAAATGTTGGCAAAATATTTTTTCAAAATTGCTATACAATTTGAAACAAAATTGTGATACCAACAACAATTTTTAATTTCTGAGCCAGATACATTTTTATAAAACCATTTTATTAACCACTTGAGTTTAATAGAATACAGGAAGCTGTCAATTTGTTGGATATATTCTATTTTAACATATTTAATTTGAGGACGTTTTTATGGAATGCTTAAACTCGTATTTTTTTAATTAATCAATTTGTGTGATAACTTATTAATTATTTGCTTATTTACCCAATAAAGCCTCATCGAGTCTCATGACTCTTTTTAAGGAGAGTCCTGCCAAGTTTTTTTTGCAGTAGGAGGCAATGATGGATATGTATATTCCAATGTAGTTATTTGCAAGTAATTTTTTCAAATTTGGAAAATTTTGACCTTGATGCCAGCACACAGTGGCCTACTCTTGCGTATGTCATGGGATCTTTAATGTCCACTAAAATATCTGCCACGTAGTTTTATGGTTAATATACCAGGCAGTATTAATTAGGGAGGCCGCTGGATTTGAACTGTGATCTTCTGCAACAAGCACCGTCTACTATCCTTTGTAAAAGAAATTAAAGTAAATGTCCCTACATGGGCATCAGCATTCGTGTGATACTAGCAGAGGGAATGGGTGTTTTTATTGTTTGAGGATGAAGCAGCATTGGAGAGCATTTAACTATTTTTCACATCTGTAATAAACCTTCTCGAGACGGCTCTTGGAATCAGTCCTTTATTCTCCACTTCCACAGTTTACACTCACACCCCCCGTTGCTGGCAGGCAACGGGAAGCGGGCAGACAGTCAGCTAAGTCGCACGCCACGTGGCACCCAGAGCCCCATACGTGCGTGGCTCCTGCTCTCTTCGTTCCCAGGTCTGCTCCCGACTCCTCCGCCTCTCCCCCTTTTAACCCCTGGGTCACGTGGTACCCCTAAGCCAATCCTCAGTAGTCAGCGTGGAACATTCCAGATCATTCCCCGTCAACTCCCGGGACCACGCCTCTGACTTGGTTTCCCATTAGCTGAGGCCAAGACCGGCAGAACCAATCACCCCAGCTGACATGCCGTGATCACGCCGAGGCCATGCTCCCAGGCTCTCCCCCCATTGGCTGTAAAGCGGGACCGGCAGAGCCGATCACCACGTGAGCCGGACATAGGCTCTTATTACATCACTCCCCCCCCCCGGTGAAAAAGTCAGCCGTCTCGGCTGGGAAAAGGGTGACAAGCCGATTCCATAAAGTTGCTTATTAGGGCGCTAAAGACGCATTAACCATAAAGGGTGAAATGGGCGTCTATGCGCCGAACAAACTAAAAAAATCACCCATGAATAAAACAGACATACATTAGGGCGCCCCTGCAGCGCGGTAACTACAGGGAAGGGACTGCAAGACAATCAAATGCTAACGAAACGGAAGAGACTTCGACTGCGTACGCGACGCGGGACCCTCTCCACCTCCTGCGCACAGTCGCTTTGCCGCCGGATCAGCAGGAAGTGGTCGGCGTGAAGAAGAAGAAGAAGATTGTTCGTTTGCGGTCATGTCCAGGGTAGGTCCCATTGGAGGGGGGACGGCGGGGGTCTCATCAGCCCTCAAAACCTGTTCATCTGCAGGGGGCACAACACAGCCCCGCTGGGGATCAACGGACGAGGCAAGCGGCGTATTCGGCACAGCAGATCCCGGCAGGTCAAAAAGTGTTGATGAGGGATCGGCACACAGACTAACGTAGGGTTTGAGTCGCGACGAATGGACATACCACCGACGTTTTCCGTACTGGACGCAAACACTCTGTGGGTTTCGAATGTCCACCAACGTCACAGGCCCTCGCCAAGGCCTGTGCAATTTGGGGGATGTGCCCACCGGCACCTGAGGGCAGTGGAGCCATGCCAGATCGCCCACCGACCAGGGCATGTGGGTGCGTGATTGGCGCGCACACCTCTCGTTCCTTGCCTGCGTACAGGCCGTCGCGCACCTGGCGGCCTCTCGCGCCTCTGTAACCCGTTCAAACGAGTCCCGTACGTGATCAGGCAAGGAAAAGGACGTTTTTTTCCTCGGAGTACCCAGTTATACATCAATGGGGGGTACGTTCTCATGACCATACATCAGGAAAAATGGCGAATATACCGTGGACGCGTGCGGAACCATGCGGTATGCCGCCAAGATGCCCGGTATGTGTAGGTCCCAATCGGTCTGCTTTTCACTCACCGTGTGACAAAGCATAGCCGAAAGGGTGCGGTTAAATCGTTCCACCATGCCATCCGTTTGTGGATGGTAAGGGGAAGTGCGGATTTTCTTCGTGCCCAGCGCATTGCAAACCTCCTTGAGCAATTTGGAGGAGAAGTTACGTCCCTGATCCGTGAGCAGCCTCTCGGGTGCTCCTTCATCCATGACATACCCATTTAAGAAAGCATCGGTGATGGACGCGGCCGTTTGGTTCGGCAGAGGCCAGGCCATAGGCCATCGAGAAAAATATTCTACCCCGACCAGAAGGTATTTGTTGCCCCTAGCCGATGGAGGGAATGGCCCGAGGATGTCCAGAGCAACTAATTCGTTTATGCGGGATACCTCAATGGAACGTAATGGCGGCACATACTGTTTCCGAGGCGGTTTCCTCTTCGCACAATCATGGCATGACCGGACAAAGTCGTTAACGTCTGACGTGCATTAATTTGTCAGCGTGCAGAGCGCGAAGTAGGTCATGGCGAAGGGATGTAGGCACGACCAGGCGTGGTCGGTCAGACGATCCGTCGGTACACATCAATAGTCCCGCCTGGCCCCGGAATATCCGCCACTTCCATCCTGCCAAATGAGCTTTTGGTTTCCCGATCAATTTCCGCAGCGGAGCCAGAGAGGTATTGGCCTCCTGCTCGCGTAGCCAAACCGAGTGCGGCAGCTACAGGGTATCATCAGTATCCACTGACACATCCTGGTTGTCCTCATTCGCCATCGCCCCCATAACCGGACAGGGCGAGGTAAGCGGCGCCGCGCAGCGGTGCATACCCATCAGACAAGTGCACGGGGGAATGGGTGGTAACCTGGAGAGCGCGTCCGCGTTGGCGTGGTGGGCACCCTTACGGTACGTGATATCGAAGGAAAATTCCTGTAATAATTCCAACCACCGAGCCAATTGGCCTGACAGTCCAATTTTAAGGAGTATTGCAAAGCCGCGTGATCCGTGCGAGCGAGGAATTTCCTTCCATACAGGTATGGTCGATACAGGCGGACAAAATGTACGATCGCCAACAGTTCCCGCCTTGTCACGCAATATCGTGTTTCCGCCGGGGACAGAACCCTACTGCCGTACGCAACCACTCGTTCAACCCCGTCTCTACGTTGCGATAAAACGGCCCCGATGCCGATATCGCTAGCATCCGTGTCAAGGATGAACGGCTGGGAAAAGTCTGGGTAATCGAGCGTAGGCGCCGTGGCGAGGTGATCCCGAAGCGAGTGAAAAGAGCGTTCCTCCTCCGGACCCCATTTAAACCTTTGATTTTTGCCCATCAGAACATGCAATGGTTTAGCCAGTGTGGCAAAGTTCTTAACGAACCGGCGGTAATAGGATGCTAACCCAATAAAGCGCCGAACATCGCCCACCGAAGTGGGTGTGGGCCACTCTCGGACACACCGCGTTTTCTGAGGGTCAGTGGACACACCATCCGAACTGACGATATGACCCAAGTAACGGACGGAGTGTTGCAAAAGGTGGCATTTCTTAGGTTTAAACTTTAGGTCAGCCGACCGCATCCTTTCAAAGACAGTCTCCAGGCGTTGGAGGTGTTCCCCGAACGTGCGGCTAAAAACCATAATATCGTCTAAATATATGAGGCATGTTTCCCACTGTAATCCAGCCAGTACCAGTTCCATCAGTCGTTGGAACGTCGCCGGAGCCGCATTCAAGCCCATAGGTAACCGGTTAAACTTGAAGAGACCTTGTGGCATGCGGAATGCCGTCTTGGGTTTCGACGCGTCATCGAGGGGGAGCTGCCAAAAGCCCGAGGACAGATCGAGGGTGGAGAAGAATTTTGCACCCGATAAAGCGTCCAATGAGTCATCCATCCGTGGTAAAGGGTATGCGTCCTCCACGGAAATCTTATTCAACTGGCAGAAATCTACACAAAACCTCATCCCACCATCCTTTTTCCTAACCAGAACCACCGGCGCACCCCAAGGACTGTTGGACGGCGAAATAATATCCGCCGCCAACATCTCGTCTACTGCGCCGCGCACATGTTCCCTTTCTGCAGGACTCATGCGATGCGGGTGCATACAAATGGGAGGTGTCGCACCGGTGTCAATATGGTGCGACAAAAGCGACGTTTGGCCGAGATCCAAATCATTTTTACTGTAAACATCAGCATACTGTAATAATGAATGCAAAGCAATCCTTTGTGCGTTCGACAAAGATGAATTTTCCCCGCACAAGTCCGCGATCCACCGTTCCTGTGAATGATCGCGTGGCGGTCCATTAGTGTGTGTTTTAATCTGTGGCTTTCCGTCAAAAGTGGCGAAATCGGTACTGGCGTGAGCCAATACCGATCCAGCCGGGACAACAACCCGGTCCGGCCCACCATTCAACACCTGTATGAACGGAGCCTGACCCGGCTGTACGATCGTTTGGGCCGCCACCAAGGAAAAAGATTTAGCCACCGAATTCGACGGGGATAATAACACACCCGTCGCACCGTCCTTAACCTCAAGGGGTTTACGGTAATGCAGAGGGATAAGCATTTGTGAGCCTGATGGAACTTGTACTGTGGCAGCGACCATGGCGTTAACTGCGTTACCCGGTGGCGAACGGGCCAGCAGGGAAAGCAGGAATGACATCCTACGACCCCCCGGCATTTCTAAACAATCCTGGTTGACCAGTATCTTAAGTGGCATGCGGCGCAAGCATGGGACGGCCAGTGAGCGCGAGATCAACACCGATTCTTTGGCGGTAATATTACCGATAGCAATACGCACATCGACTTGACCGAATATACCCATGCTACCCCCATTTGCGGCTACACATACGTCATCAACCGGGCGGATTCGCGACGTGGGAATAGACAAAAGCTGGAAAATAACATCGGAAATGATGGTGGCAGACGCGCCAGTGTCCACCAAAATACGTACGCCGATGCCCTCGATGGTACCCCGTACCGTCGACGAACCCGACGCCGCAGCCACAACCCTACGAGCCAATTTTTTCCATTGTGTAGTAGAGCGTGGTAATGAGACAGAAGAATCACAATGATCATCTGAAGTGCAACCATGTGTGCGAGTGGATGAATGATGTGACAAGACCTGCCGGGTGTCCAATTTGTGCCTACTCGCCCGAGGGTGTCGCGGCTCCACGCCCCCCCGCGGAGGAGATGGAGGTCCACTCGGCGGAAGCGGCGAAGGCAGAGGTCGGCCACGGCAGTCGCGGGCAAAATGGCCTCGTCGGCCACACTTAAAACACGTGGCCGTCGTCGGCCGGCGGTCGGTCGACCCGGCCCCCGCACGTGGCCGGCTTGCATAGTCACCACGCCGATCACGCAGCCGCCATCTCGGAATCCAGTGCGGAACAGCAGCCACCACCTCGTCGTCACCAGAGTCGTCGGAGCAGTGGACGACCCATCGTGGAGACCACCCTAAAGGTGGGCCGTCGATTACGGGTTTCCCCATCCATGCCGCCATCTGATCCCAGCACTTGATGTTAAATTTAGCGTCCAGGCAGCGCGCCACCCATCGCGATGTAAGCGGTTCGTGGCCGCATACCGGCAGCGAGATGTTGAGTTCCTGGGACAGCTCCAGCATACGGGAAAGGATGAGAGGATCGAGATGATCAGCTGTCGCGTCGGGGTAAGCGGCCATGGCCAACGCCACCAACGCCCCCCGGTAAGCCAAAGGCGACTACTCTAAACCACGACGACGTGACATAAATTTTCTCGTGGCTGCTGTCGGCGGGTCATAAAACTCCGCCATTTCTGCGAAAGCATCACAAAGCGTCTTCTTCTTGGACGCCGGGATGGATCGGAAGACCGCCAGGGAAACGTCGTCCAGCAGCGTGGGCAGCGCTTCCAGCGCCTCTGTCTCCGTCCATCGCACGGATCCAAAGGCCGACTCGAAGCGCCACGTAAAAGCACTCCAATCGCCCCCGGCGATAAATTCCTTAATCTGTGGAAGGCGATGTCCGCGGTGGCCGGCAGACGCCTCGAGCGTCTCCGATCGCGCTTCCAGCGTTCTGCGCGTCTCCGTCAAAATGGCGTCGGGTGGCCGCGTGGTGTCAGCCTCGCCCAAAATGGCGTCCAACGGCTCCGTCGCAGCCACCCCGCCCAAGATGGAGGCCTCTTCCCGCGTGGCAGGAGCAATGGCGGACGCGGATTCCCGCCCACGATCTTGGTCCTCTGCATTAAGCTGGACTGCTAGCTGGTGACCCAGGGCCAGTGAGGATGCGACCGCCGTCACCAAACTCAGCAAAATCGCGCGTAGCGACTCGATCTGCTCCGCCATCAGCCGCCATCCTTCGTCCGCCCTTGAGGTGGTTGCTTCTTCCCTCTGTCGGCGTTGAGAGGCATCGAGGAGAGCAGCAGCCGGAGGCAGAGGAGCTGTAGCTCCCAGCAGATCTTTCTCGTCCGTCTCCACATCTTCCTCCGATGGAGGGTCGGGTGGGTTCTTCTTTCTGAGGTGCTTGGACATCTTGAAGATCATCCAAACGGTCCCAGAAGAACTTCTGACACCAATGTAATAAACCTCTTGGAGACGGCTTGCTGAATCGGTCCTTTTATTTCATGCTTCCTCAGTTCATAAACACTCCCCGTTGCTGGCAGGCAAGAGACGCAACGCCACGTGGCACCTGGAGCCCCGCTCGCGCGTGGCCCCTCACTCCCTTCGTTCCGTGTCTGACCACGTGTCTCCCGTCTCTCCCCTCTTTAACGCCTGGGTCACGTGGTACACTTAAGCCAATCCTGAATAGCCTCCGCTGAATGTTCCAGATTCTCCCCATCAACTCCCGGGACCACGCCTCTGACTTGGCTTCCCATTAGCTGAGGCCAAGACCGGCAGAACCAATCACCCCAGCTGACATGCCGTGATCACGCCGAGGCCATGCTCCCAGGCTCTCCTCCCATTGGCTGTAAAGCGGGACCGGCAGAGCCGATCACCACGTGAGCCGAACATAGGCTCTTATTACACATTGTCAAAAATTGCCGCTTCAGAGCATCTCAGTGCAAAATTAATTCTTACCACCAAACATGGAACCCGTTTTTCACGACCTCTCCTCAATTGTGGGCACTGATTCTTAAGAGCATTCATGAGGACATTTAGGCACTCCCCCTTTCCCCCCTCCCCTTTTTTCTATTCCTACAGGGGTATCAGAGCTTAGGAAGACACCAGGGTTCTAGAGTTTATTGAAACAGTTTATTGAAACATGCGGTTTAGACAGGTTTCTATTGCACTGTAATCCGTAATGTGTTGGTGTCAACCCCCTTTCATATCCTCTGTGTTGTGTACCTGAATCGGTTTGTTAATAAAAACTTTTGGAGAAAAAACCCCCCACAGAAACGAATGATAGGAGTGCAAAATAGAGAAAATGTAAGGAAGTCATAATAAATAAATAAAAATAAATAAAATATGGAAGTCCAAATTTCATAAATACATGAAAGTCTTGCCGAGTTTTCAACACTAAATGCAAGATAGACCAAGGCAGCAAAACAACAATAAAAATAGTCCCAGACCACACAAAGACAACACAAGTTCAAGTTCATTAGGTATAGCCCTATGAGCCATTCGGCTCTTGAATCGGGTGCAACCTCAACAAACAAAAAACAAAACATGAACAAGAAAACATCTTAAAGTGAATACGTGACTAAGTGCAAACAGAAAATCCAAGAAAAGACAGCAAAATATTGCTGAAAAAACACCGTACACCAACGTTGTGTGCAAAAATCCCAGTGAGATGCAAGTCAAACAACAACAACCACAAGACAACTTAGATTAAGGCCATCAGTCTTACTCCGTACTACAACAAACAAACATGGCTAAACCAATAAACTTTTCGAAATCACCAAAATAAAGCCATGAAAGCAATGAAACAGTGATCATAGGAACTGTGACGGAATTTTCACAATAAATGACATAAACAACATGTACTACCAAAAACCCTGCAACCATCGCTGGCTGCATGAGTCACTCCACAACAGCAGGAGCATCAATCGGAGTATTATAATTTTCAATGCACCTTTAAGATCAGCACACTAAATCAAAACACAGGTCATACTTTGCAGCGATCATCCGGAGGGAAACATGTTATTTTAGGCCACTGAATAGCACTGGCAGCTAGGGGTGTACAACTCCTCTAGAGCAATTTTGAGTGAAGATCTCATAGGTAGTGACTCAAGTTGCAATTTATTGACAACAGCATTCCAGACCCTGGGTGCATCAATAGCAAAGGCCCTTCCTCCAGTATATGTACGGCAATAGGGAATATGAAGCTGGTAAATGAGTATAGAACTTAGGTCAAATTTGTTCTTTGAAACAGAGAGGAGATCCAGCAGGTAATCTGCGGATTTTTTTTGTAAGTACATCATGAATAAATAAGATCTGGTGCACAAGCCGTCAAACATTCAGAGATGTTAAGTTTTACCCAATGTAGAGATCACAGTGGTGAGTCCTATATGGGCAGTTCAATGCAAATCTTAAGGCTGAGTGATACATTGAGTCAAGCTTCTTCAGTACAGTACTTGGGGCTGATTTATACACGATATCACAGTAATCAAGTAGAGGCAGTATGGTAGCTTTTATATGGTAGCTTTTATCAATTCCAAACTGAACATAGGGAGGAAGCAGTGCTTGTGTCGATACAGAAAACCAATTTTTATTTTTGTCTTTTTCCCAATATAATCAATTTGATTTTCAAAATTCAGTTTTGAATCCAGGATGACCCCAAGATACTTATAGATCTTGACTTGCTCTATTTGATCATTATTTAAGGAATGTAATTGGGGGAAAATAACTTCCCGCTTTAATCCTGGTGAGAAGCATAGCACCTTGGTTTTGGCAGGATTTAGGACTAGTTTAAGAGCAACTAGCTGATGTTGTAGTTTGTTGAAATCACTCTGGAGCTTAGCAAACACGTCATCCGGAGAGCGGCCAGCAGTAATCAGTACCGTGTCATCTGCAAAAAGATTTACCCTGGAATAATCCAGTTCAGTGCCCAAGTCATTTACATAAAGAGAGAACAAGAGGGGGCCGAGAATGGAACCCTGTGGAACCCCTTTTGTTATTTTAACACTGTTTGACATCCAAACATCTGTGAATACAGTTTGGGTGCGAGAAAAGAGGTAATTTTTTTAACCATTTTACTGTTTCTTCTTGGTTCTTTCGGTAAAGTCACGTAGAAGGGAAGTAATAAAATAATAAAAATAAAACATAATAAAATAATTATCACGACTTTCGGCCACAACGCAAGCAGCCGTCCTCAGGTGAAGACCAGGTCTGTCGGGGAGACAGCGTCTGAATGAAACACCACCACGCTTGGAGCGTATATTTAAGATGGGTTGGAAGGGGGGAAGGGCGCCTTGACAAAATAATTTGCATATCAAAAGGAATTTTGCATATTTATGGGAAATGCAGGTATGTGATTAGTACTACTTGTGAAATGCGTAGGAGGTGTGCGGGGGGTTTCAAAGTCATATTATGCCCGTGCATCATGCAGGATTAGCAGCATCAAAGGGAGGGGATAGGGGTAGCATTAATAAAGGGAAGGAATTTTAATAGTATGTAGCTGCAGTAACTAAGCAACCACGTAAAAAAAAACAAGTATAAACTACATAGTATCATCAGTATGCTAAATATACTCTCCAATAAGCTGAGCTACTAACAGTAAGTAATACACTACAATTCTATGTCGCAAAAAATATAATATGCTTCCAGCTAAACTTGTTTCCCTTACATCACACAGGTCTACCCCGTACTATATGCTGCCATAGACAAACCCAACATTAAATTATATACTGTATTACTATACACCACCCTATACCTTAGAATAATACATAGTGTAACATTACACTATGTATTATTCTATCCACCCTACTGTATATCACACTGCTGTATATTCACTATACAATTACGATACTATATATTGCCTTATACATTGTATTAAACATTACAATGTTATACTATTTATTATTATACAATCTGCTATACACTATACCATTGACCGTCGAGTGAAAGATACTAAGAGGAAGCAACTAAATATGTCAATGGAAGAGTGGTAGTAAGAGACTTGCAGCGGCGCAAATAATCCATTCCCTGCGGAGAATACAAGATATATAGTCATGCCAGTGAGTGGACTGCGGTCTGAAAGTCGCCGTAAACGTGAACACAATCAGTTAAGATCCGAAATGGTTTATTACGTCCTTCCAATGATTGCTGAGCCAGAATCCATCTTCTCGGTTGAAATTGTCTCTGTGTTTGTATATGTGGATCGCTTCATTAACGAATCTCTCATGGTAGCCAGATGGCTTGCAGAGCACCTCTGTCTTGGAGAAGTCAATGTCATGTGAGCCCACTGAATTGTAACAGTGATCTGCCACGGCTGAGGTGTTTGTCCTACCGTGTTTCAGGTCTGCTTTATGTTCACGGATGCGGTCCGAGACATGTCGTTTGGTTTCTCTAATGTAACTGCTACCACAGAGGCAACTTAGTTTGTAGACGCCAGGGTACTGTATGTCTGGAACCACATATTTTACAGACCGGACCAGATCACGGATTTAATGTACTGTGTTGAATCGGACTTGGATCTTGTGTTTAATCAGGATTTTGGAGATCTTTTTTGTGACCCCAGCAATGTAGGGTAAGGTGATGGTTTTGAAAGGCTCCTCAAAAGGATCCTTCTTGATGGTTGGAGCGATGGCTTTGCGGATTGTGTAGTCGGAGTAACCATTAGCCTTAAGAGCATGGCATACGTGTTTGAGTTCACTGGCAATGTGTTCCTGGTCGGAGATGCATTGGGCTCTATGGTATAGAGGCTTGATGAGGGAATTCTTCTGGAATGGATGGTGGTGGGAATCCGGTTTTACGTATGCATCCGTATGGGTGGCTTTCCCGTAGACAGAGTGACTCATTGAACCATCAGGTCTCCTTTTAATTAAGACATCCAAAAAGGGGTAGCTTGCCATCTTTTTCGACTTCCATGGTGAATCTGATGGCTGGGTGTATGGAATTGATTTGGTCGAGGAATTGGTCTAGAGCAGGCCGGTAATTGTATAGTGAATATACAGCAGTGTGATATACAGTAGGGTGGATAGAATACTATGTAGTGTAATACATAGTGTAATATTGCACTATGTATTATTATAAGGTATAGGATGGTGTATAGTAATACAGTATACAATGTAATGCTGGGTTTGTCTATGGCAGCATATAGTACGGGGTAGACCTGTGTGATGTAAGGGAAAAAAGTTTAGCTGGAAGAATATTATATTTTTTGCGACATAGAATTGTAATGTATTACTTACTGTTAGTAGCTCAGCTTATTGGAGAGTATATTTAGTATACTGATGATACTATGTAGTTTATACTTTTTTTTTACGTGGTTGTTTAGTTACTGCAGCTACATACTATTAACATTCCTTCCCTTTATTAATGCTACCCCTATCCCCTCCCTTTGATGCTACTAATCCTGCATAATGCACGTGCATAATATGACTTTGAAACCCCCCGCACACCTACGCATTTCACAAGTAGTACTAATTACATACCTGCATTTCCCATAAATATGCTAAATTCCTCTTGATATGCAAATTATTTTGTCAAGGCGCCCTTCCCCCCTTCCAACCCAGCTTAAATGTACGCTCCAAGCATGGTGGTGTTTCATTCAGACGCTGTCTCCCCGACAGACCTGGTCTTCACCTGAGGACGGCTGCTTGCGTTGTGGCCGAAACATCGTGAGAATTATTTTATTGTTTTATTTTTATTATTTTATTACTTCCCTTCTACGTGACTTTACCGAAAGAACCAAGAAGATAAATCCCTGCAGTCACGAAAGATTGAAATCATTTTACTGTGTTTTCGGAAAAACCGAGGCAACTTATTTTACTAAGCAAGATGTTGTGGTCTACTGTATCAAAAGCTTTGGACAAGTCAAGAAAAAGACAGGCACAGTAACTGCTTATTATCAAGGCTACTGTAAATGTGATTCAGAGAGTCTAATGCAACAGATGTGATGCTGTTATTTTTTGGGAACCCAGATTGTTTTAGATGTAATAGATTGTTGGCGGACAGGAAACTGCTAATTTGGTAGTTCAATCATTTTACAAAAATTTTCATCAACGGGGACAAAATTGAGGTAGGTCGATAGTTATTTGGATCATCTTTAGGGCCCCCTTTGTGAAGTAGACGAACATAGGAATGTTTCCATTCTAGAGGAACTGATGCTTCTTTGATAGACAGGTTGAAAATATGGGCTATAGGTTTGTATATTAGGTGACCAACAGTTAGTAGAGCAAAAATGGGAATACTATCTGCTCTGGTAGAGGGAGGACCCTTTGAGGTAGGACAGTTGTTTCAGAACATTACTTTCGTGGATTGGCTGAAAACTAAATTCGTTTCATGTTTGGATAGGGGTGTAGGAATTTGCATGAGCAGGGGTGACTCCTAATACATTATCAAATAGGGTACCAGCTTCAGAAAAATGAAGGTTAAAATTGTCAACTATTTTTTGCGGATCTGAAAAATATTCCCCATTTCGGTTAAGCTCAACGGGCAGATTATCTGTTTTGGATGCCTTTTCGATACATTTGATTGTTTTCCAGAAAATCCTGGCATTTCCATGTGATTCCAGGAGAGTGGAAGAAAAGTAGTTATTTTTTGCATGCCGTATTTTTTGACGCATCTATTCCTTAAAATCCTGTATTCTAGCCAGTCATTGACCAAATTACTTTTCTGAGCACATGCCCAAGCCTTGTCCCTAGTTTTCATAAGCTTTGTAATCAAAGGATCAAACCATGGTGGACGGATGCCTTTAGTTTAAAATTTTACCAACGGAGCATGTTTGTTAAGAATTTGGAGAAACGTGTACCTGAAAGTCTCCAAAGCCGTAGTCAGGTTTGGAATATCACAGACCTTGTCAATATCCGAGTGAAGCACATCATTAGTAAATGCGTGAGTGCTGAAGTATCTCATGGAGTGTTTCTTAACTAATTTAGGGGGGGTTTTGGGTCTGGCTGATGATCTCACCCCAAAAATGAAGGACTGATCACTAAGGTTATTACCCAGAAAACCAGTCAGTGCTAAATTGTGAGGGGTATTTGCCAATAGGACGTCAAGCAAAGATGACTGTCCCGGATTTTTTAGGTTGGGTTTTGTGGGGACATTTATTAATTGAAACAGGTTAAATTCATCTGCAAAATTTCTGGCCACGGCCGGCGGGTTTAGCTAATTCCAATTTAGATCACCCACTAAAACTATTTCACCTTTAGGGAGGCCCCCAAGAAGCTCTCTCAGTGCAGATGCAGCTTCAACATCTTTCCCACTAGGCGGTCTATAGCAGCACACTACCAATATCTGTTGATTTTTAGGGAGAGTTATTCTGAGAGCCAGACCTTCAAAGCAACATTTTTTTAAACAAGGAGTGAGCTGGTGAACATGCAATAGTATTACGAACATAGATGGCAATTCCACCTCCTTTAGATCCTCGGTCAAGCCGAAAAAGGTTGTAGTTGTCAATCGTAATCTGCAAGTCATTGACGGCAGGAGTGAGAAATGTTTCTGTTAGGCAAAAAATGTCCGGGTCAAGATTTGCCACTTCTAGTTTTAGTTCACTTAATTTAATCATAAGCCCTCTGATGTTGACATGTAGAACACCAACACCTTTTCTGCCAGAAAAATCTACAGAATTATACGAGTTATTTACATTTGGGCCAGGATGAAGCTCAATACCACCCAGAAATAATAAAAGTAGAATTAATAGTTTGCACAGGTATTTTCTGTGAAAGGATGAAGAGTGACGAACCTTGGACGAATAGCAGCAGTTTGCAGATGGTGTTATTTTTAAGAGCAGAATGAAGTTTGGAAGGAGTACTGGTGAAGTATTGGGACAAAGATAGGGTTTAAAAGGATCCAATGATGGAGTGTAGAAGTGTCTATAAGCTGTTTCATTAGCAGGTGTAGTGGCAAATTGAGCAACAAATATGGACGCAAAGTAACAAGGGTAGCTGTTTGTAGAGTTGAGTGTGGCACTAGATATGGCCGGGAGGGACAGCAGTAGGATACACAGCAGGAGAATTGCCATCTTTAAAATATCCGGGGTACACACAGTTTAACAAACAAGCGGGGAAAAAAAATACATATACTTGTAGTCCAAGTGCGAGAAAAAAAAGTCTTGCCGCACTCGTCACCACATGCACGGCTTCTCGCCCATGTGCTGGGGTTGAACAGCCCCCCCCCCCAGACAGGGACAGCAGATTCTTGGCTGCTGTGGGCTCGGCTGTACCGCTTGCACCGCCTCCTTTCCTCGCTGCAGGATGGTGCTCGAGCTAGCCCTCCTTGAGCTCAGCCCACTGCTGGAAAGTCGTTGCTTGGCCTCTCGTGACTCTGTTGCCCGACCAGACGGCCCCACTGAAGCCCACACAGGGCACTCTTCATTCACGACCCTTGGCCGTCTTGATGATCTTCGTGAAGTTGTCCAGGATGGAGCCACTGCAGGAGCGACTGCAGCAGCGCCTCCTTGCTCAGGTGCAGCGCCCACGACATCTCGGGGCAGCAGCAGTGGAGAGTGCGCCGCTCTCTCCCAGGGCAGCAGTGCACGGAGCATGGTTTCCCCCAGGGCAGCAGCGGATGGAGCACAACTTTGCCTCAGGGCAGCAGTGGAGAGTGCATCTGGCTCCATCACAGCAGCAATGAAGATAGCGCGGCTCTCCCTCAAGCCAGCAGTGGAGACTACGGTGCTCCCTCAGGGCAGCAGCGGACGGAGCACGCTCTGCCTCAGGGCAGCAGTGGAGAGAGTGCAGCTCTCCCCCAGGGCAGCAGTGGAGAGAGCACGGCCCTGCCACAGGGCAGCAGTGGACGGAGCACGGCACTCCCTCAAGGCAGCAGTGTACAGAGCACGGCTTTGCCTCAGGGCAGTAGTGAAAAGAGCACGGATTTGCCTCAGGGCAGCAGTGGATAGAGCACGGCTCCCCCCAGGGCAGCAGCGGACGGAGCACGGCTCTCCCTCAGGGCGCCACGTGCACGATCCACCAGGACTCACTCAGGCTGCGCCATGCGCACGACCAACCAGGCCCCACTCAGGCTCTTCCTCACCTCTCGTGTCCATCCTCTTGTCACCCGCTGGGACGACAACAAACGCGCGCCCGGGACCTTTTGTGTCCACCCCACCCGCCCCCTTAACCGGGCAAGGTGGTACGTGTTATGAAGAAACGTCGCCTATTATATGTTTCATTAAGGCCACTCACGCGCTGTTTTTAACGAGCCGTGCCTGTGCTATCACTGATAATGCAGTATCACCAAATATGTTGTACAGCTGTAATCTTGCTGCTTGCTGCTGGCCACCTGGCGTGATGGGCCTTTGGACCCTCTGCGCAACAACAGCGATCTTAAAAAAAGCACGTCTCCCTCTCACACACGGCCCACTCTCACACACGTCTCCACTCTCACACACGGCCCACTCTCACACACACACGGCCCACTCTCACACACACTCACACACAGCTCATTCTCACTCACATTCTCACACAGTTTACACTCATGCAGAGCAACTCACACGCTGCCGCACATGCTGCCGCCATCTTGTGTCTTCAATAAAATTGTAGATTGAAATTTAACTATCGATATATGGATGATAAGGAATAAAATTTACAAAACACATTTGCAAATGTATCCAGCACAAATATTCTGCCTCAGGATTATTTTTTAAAGGAAGATTTACGATGTTAAGGGAGGAAACAAGGTTCCAAAATGTTGGTGCTGCAACTGCAAAGGCTTTGGCACCTATTCCAATTTTTGTTCTAGGGATAGTTAAAAGGGAATTAGATGGAGGTCTTAGGTTTCTTGGGTTTAACATTGAGGTTAATGAAGTAGCTTAGTATTGTGCATATTTTCCAATAATGATTTTATAGATGAACAGGGCCCATTGTATTAATTGATGTGAGATTGGATTTTAAGTGGCGGTCACAATGGTGGGTCCTGTATAGCACATGTAGTGCAAAATAATAAAGCGGGTTTAGTCTGTTCAGTGTTTCCATTAGCAGCTGATCTGTAAGCAGCGTCGTAGTCATCAAAAAGTGCAAAAATTATAGCTTCAATAATGTTCAGGTCTAATCGAATGGGTAAACAATATTTATTTCTGTCTAAATTTTTTTTTTATGTGGTAAATTATGTTGTTGGAATGTAAAATTTGAATCAATCTGAACACCAAAGTATTTGAAGCATTACATTTGTTCAATGATGTTGTTTCAGATATCCGTAATGGGTGAAGGGAATAAAACTGGATTTTTGTTTGAAGAAAAGAGCATAATCTTCGTTTTTTGGTGACATTTAGGAGCAATGTTAGTTGTGACAATTGATATTGAATTAAAGTCAATAAACCTTGTGTAGGTGGCACTTAAATTAAATGTATACATCTGCCTAACCAGCATGTGTTTTGTTAAATGAGCTGGCAGTGTGTATTGTTGCATATTAATGTATTGTTTCATTTTAACAGGCCTGATGTTCTGGCTGAAAAAGACGACCCAGATGGAGTGGATGTGGTGTTCTGGGCCGTGCTTGCTAAAGAGTTTAAATTTGATTCAGAAAAATCTGATGTGTATGTAATGATGCAAGGTCAAACATTGAGTAAAATGATGACATTCAGGTAATGTATTCTCGTCATTATTATCATTATCGTCTTCATTTGCAAAGTTAACTGTAGCCTCTGCTTGAGTAATGGGAAGTGCTCTTTTTTAACTCAACAGATCTTGCATGTATGTGCAATAAAAGTTCCCAGCTAAAATAAGGAATCATATGTTTTCAGTCGGGAACTTTAATTCAGGAAAATCTCACTCGAATAGAAACATTTGGTTCCTGAGAGTTATTTGGGAATTTTATTTTAATATTGACGATTTTTTTGCCCACTCTTATTGCAGGTTGGAGAAGGAAGTTCATGTTTTGGAAGGCCATTGTCGCCTTAAGGGTTCTGCAGTAAAGAAGAATGCATTGGCTTACAAATATGTTTGCAAAGTTCGGGATAAAAAGGAAATGAAATATGAGTTAATCTACAAAGCAACATCTTCAGAAACTCCATATGAGCGAGCCTTACTCATTCCAACAAATTTTGTAGGAAGTAAGTCATTGAGTGTCTTGAAATTTTAATAAAGAAATAATTTTTACGGTTCAAATAGCTACAAGCTTAGTGCTTATTGGAAGCGAATCATCAAATAATACAGTGTTTAAATGCATGCCTATACAGGCCACCTTACATCAATGGGGATTACCTCTATGCATACAATAACAGGTATTGCTATTTTATTGCACGCAAATGACATGAGGTACAAGAGCAATGTGCATGCCACGTTGATTACTACATGAATAACCCAATCGGCAATGGATACCTTTTGTAATGTATATGCTCTCATTAACCCACCCCCCCCCCCCTTTGCCCGGGAAGGGCTCACAGGTTGATGTCATCACATCTATCCCTCTAAGAAACGAAACAGGAGTTTTCTCCACAAATCTGGCTGTCGCCTGATGATACTAGTTGTAATTACTAGTGAAACGTCGTAGTCGGATTGTAAATGTTGTAGATTTGCTCTCCCAACATACTGGTGTGATGTACTAGTAAGGAATTGGCATGTTCTGTTTACGTGACAAACTTTTCTAATTGGCTGTGTCGGGTGATGGCGGGTTTAACAACACATTTATATTTACGTGATCTACATGACATCATACTTGTTATACTATAGTTGTTAAAGAAGGTGCTTCAATGTAAGCCAATAATTACATCGGTAAAACAATGTTAATTGTTTTTAAAACGTTCTGGTTAGCTTCAATACATATGGATGGTCTATGGGACTTTGATGGCTGACTGGCATTTGCTTCAAAAGTAGTTAAATGACAGCTTCCACTCCTACTTGAGTTGTTGTGAAGCTTTTTATCCCATTATCATGTTCCATTGTTAATTACTGCTGGATGAATGCCTCCCCAAACCGCCACCACTTATTATGATCTTGTGATGGCACAATCCATCGAGCATCTGCACATTAACTAATTTCATCACTATCCTCTCAGAGGGCATCCTCTTGAATTTGTTCCATTAGATGGCTGCCACGCCATAATTTTTCTTGACAATCGTCTGTTGTCCTTTCCAGTGATGTGTCCTACCTAGGCCAACTTTATTTTCGAAATAGGTTGGATGATCTACATTATTAGACCACCTTTGCCAGTACCAAAATATAATAATAGTTTTTCCCCCTTTTTTCTGGCAACAAAACTGTAACCTTTTACGATGATTCATGTCTGCATTAACCACAATACTTGCATTCAGAATGCAAAAAAAAATACTGATAATATATGCATTTTCCTTGAAACTGATTAGTCCGCACCAAGGGACGGCTTTCTTTTGAGCCTCGACCCAATTAGTGCTCAACCAGAGGACGCCAAAAGGCGTACAGCTCAAAGAAAATGCACTATCACAGTAATGAGGGCTCGGGTGAGCATTTATATCATTAGACCTCCTTTGCCAGTACCAACATAATAATAGGGTTTTTCCACCTTTTTTCTGGCAACAAAACTGAAACCTTTTTACAAGGATTCATGTCTGTATTAACCGCAATACTTGCAGTCAAAATGCAAACAAAAAACACACTATGATAATATATGCATTGTCCTTGAAACTGATTGGTCCACACCAAGGGACAGCTTTCTTTTGAGCCTCGACCCAATTGGTGCTCAACCAGAGGAGGTAACTAAAAGGCGTACAGCTCAAAGACAATGCACTATCAAAGTAATGAGGGCTCGGGGTGAGCATCTACATCATTAGACCTCCTTTGCCAGTACCAAAATATTATATTAGGGTTTTTCCCCTTTTTTCTAGCAACAAAACTGACACCTTTATACAAGGATTCATGTCTGCATTAACCGCAATACTTGCAGTCAAAATGCAAACAAAAAACACACTATGATAATATATGCATTGTCCTTGAAACTGATTGCCAGAAAAAAGGGGAAAAACCCTATTATATTTTTCGGTCTGGCAAAGGAGATCTAATGGTGTAGATGCTCACCCCGAGCCCTCATTGCTTTGAGAGTGCATTGTCTTTGAGCTGTACGCCTTTTGGCATCCTCTGGTCGAGCACCAATTGGGTCGAGGCTCAAAAGAAAGCCGTCTCTTGGTGCAGACCAATCAGTCATTCCGCGGCACGTTGCGGGAGCTAATGTCCCGCTCTCGCGCCAGTCTCTCGCTTTCCTGCTCCCGCACACCACTGGCAGACGGCGCGCTGGGAGCCGTCTCCGCGTTGCCACGTGGCCGATGGCTCGCGGAGACCCCCGACGTGGCCCAGCTTCCAGCTTCCACCAACTGACCTCGAGCCCCTTCCGGATCCCCCTTATATCCTCTTCTCACATCACCCAGACTCCGCCCTTCGCAACACCCCTTAATAACTTTCCAGATAATACCACCCACTAACGCCCGCGGTCTCTGCCCTTAATGCCTGCCCCCGATGGTTCGTGGCGCCTGGTTGGCTTAGGGGCTGGGGTGGCGAAACCCAGCATACGCTCGCATTACATCCCCCCCCCCCCCCCCCCTGGTGTAAAAGACTAGCCATCCCGGCTAAAACAAGACGAGACCACAATGCGAGCGACAGTAACACCGTAACGGACAATCAGAATAAAGAACAACACGTAACAATAAGAACGGCAGCAGTCAACAGAAGGGAAGAGACTTGGATCTGGTACGGGACGCCGGGCCATCCTTTGCGAGAACAGGGGGCCTCGCTGACTGCAATCCAGGTGGGGTTGGAAGAGCGGCGTGATCGACATCCCTCGCCGCTGGTGAAGGTCCGGTCGGTGCAGGATCACCTGCGTCAGGTTGGCTCAGGGCCGCCGAGTCTGTGGGATGCAAAACAGACCCCTTCGGGGGTTGAACAGGCAAGGGGGGGCGGCACGCCGGACACATCAGACACCGGCAAGACAACTTTTGGGGATGATGGACTGACGCGAGGGGAAAGGAAGGGCTTCAACCGAGAAGTGTGGGCATACCAACGGCGCGACCCCGCCCAGATGCGCGCGCACTGAGGACTAGGAATGTGGGGGCCGTCGGCCCCCGAGATCTCCCCCGCCTGCATCTCCGGGCTCGTTTGCGTTGCCGCACTGTCCTAATACCCGCTAGGGTTTCACCGACATTCGAACGCGACGCCTCTATTCCCACAGCCCCGCACAGTACTCACACGCTGCGAGCGTGCGTGCACACAGCATCGACCATCCAAACGCGATACCTCCTCTTGCACCGTCCCGCGCAGCACGCACACGCTGCGAGCGTACGTACACACAGCACCGCGCAGCTCTCACACGTTGCGAGTATACGTACACACAGCACCGACCATCCATACGCGATACTCCCCCTCACGCAGCTTCGCCCAGCACGCCTACGTTGCGAGTATATGTACACACAGCCCCGCTCGCGTTCACACTCCCTCTTTACGCAGCCGCACACGGCACTCGTCTCAATACCGAATGCCCACGTTATGATCGCGCACCTGTGGAACGCCGATTAAACACGCCGCGAGCGTATGCTCATACACAGCACTGACCATCCAAAGGCAATACCTCTTCTTGCGCCGCGCCGTACTCACACGAGGTGAGCAAATGTACACCCAGCACCCCACGTGTTCACACTTCTCAACGAGACCACACGAGGTTATTTAATGATTTATCACCAGCGACCTGCGATGTGCTGTTAAGTCAGTATGGGTCGACAAGGCGGACCTACGCTAACACCCAAATGTCTACTCCCGATTTACCTACTTATGATACGCCTTTACCTCCTTTACTCACGGTTCGATGCTTGCGGCGTTCCGCGGCCTCGTTCCCTCTGCGCACGCCGACACGTCTCGCGGACGCTCGCGTGGCGGGCTGGGAGCTGTCTCGGGTGCTGATTTCTGGCGCAAGAGAGCGTTTACCTCTCTGTATCCCCTTTTTATACCAAAAACTACAAAGAACTCCCGACTCGCACGCCTTCCTAGCCAATCAGGTCGTGGCGCTTCCCGTTTCATTTTTGACGCGCTAATGAGCCCCGTCCACGCCGACCGCGGCATCAGCTTGCGGGCACCTTTGTTATGTCAATTAGCTGCGGCTTCCATAACAAAGGCCCGCCGTGGGAGGTTGTGCGACGGCGGCCTCCCCGTGCCCCTCCCACGCTAATTAGTCGCAACTCCCATAACAAAGGCCCCCCTGTGCCCAGCGTCTTTTCTAATCAGCCGTGTACCCGGTCCGCCTTTTCGATACGTGGTTGTGGGGGTGCGTGTTCTCACCGCGGTGACGGGGTGGCCCGTCGTGACCATGCAACTTTCCACTCGAGTCATGACGCCGCGGTGCGCGTTAGCATCGGAGGGGACCGTCCAATTCCTTGTCTGCAGGAAACCGTTAAGATTATCCCTATGAGGGCTTTTCGGGTAAAAACCTATCAGCTAGGAGGTCCCCCCTCGCACTCTAGGTGTTGGGGGGAAATGCGTGAGTATGTGTGTTTAGGTGGGGGGTGGTGAGGGGGAAGCAGCGTCGGCCTCGCTGCTCGGGACGGCGGGATCGTAGGCGGAGGCACCCGCCGAGCGGCTCCGTGGTGGTGGCATCACAGGAACCTCAATCAATTCCACAGGACCTTGCCAAGGTCTGTGCAGCTTGGGAGAGGTCCCCACCGGCACCTGTGGGCAATGGAGCCAGGCCCGGTCCCCCACAGCCCATGGCAATGCGAGTTGGGAGCGCCGAGCACACCGCTCGTTATGGGCCTGGGTTTTAGATGTGGCAATCCGTGCCGCATCCCGCGCCTCCGTGACGCGGCGAACCGTGTCGCGGTTGTATTCAGGGAGAGTTTGCGGGGCTCCTGAATGCACGCACCCAACTTTACATCAACAGGCGGAACGTTCTCATGCCCATACATGAGAAAAAAAGGTGAGTACCCAGTGGACGCGTGCGGTGCCATCCGGTAGGCGGAGAGCACCCCAGGGATGTGCAGATCCCAATTGGCCTGCTTCTCGCTAACCGTATGGCAGAGCATTGCCGACAGGATACGGTTCAACCGCGCCACCATTCCATCCGTTAGTGGGTAGTAGGGCGAAGTACGTATTTTTCTGGTGCCCAATGCGTCACACACATTACGCAACTACTTAGATGAGAAGTTGCGGCCTTGGTCCGTAAGCAGCCGTTCGGGCGCCCCCTTGTCCATCACGTACCCGTATAGAAATGCCTCCGTGATGGACGACGCCGACTGATCGGGCAAGGGACAAACCATTGGCCATCGCGAGAAATATTCTACACCTACTAACAGAAATTTGTTACGCCGGGCGGATGGGGGAAAGGGCCCAAGGATGTCTAGAGCCACCAGCTCGTTAATGTGCGTTACTTGGATCGTTTGCAAGGGAGGAACACAACGCCGTTTTGGTGGCTTCCGACGAGCGCACTGGGAACAGGCCTGAATGTCTTTGGTGACTTCAGCCATCATGCTGTGCCAAAAATAGTCTCGCTGTAACGTGAGCAAGGTTTTCTGCACGCCAAGATGTAACAACTTTTTGGCGTGCAGTACCTGAATCAATTCATACCGAAGCGCGACAGGAACCACAAGGCGTCAACGGCCCAGTAAATCATCCTTCCATATTAGCAAACCCGTCCCGGAGGGCTGCTCGTGGAAAAGTGTCCTCAGACGAGTACGCCTGCGGCTTGCCCGCATGACTTCGCAACAAAGTCAGTGATTAGTCCAACAGTTGCTCGCGGACCCACACCGAACGCGGCAAGTTCAACACCCCGTCAGCCGGCTCCGGACAGGTCGGGTCCGTGGAATCCGCCATCGCGGACATGACCGGCCGAAGGGGCTGAAGAGGGCACGTGCACCGATTAGTGCCCGAGGCGCACGCGCAAGAGGATCCCTGCGGTAAACGGGAGAGCGCAACCGCATTACCATGACGAGAACCTTTACGATACTGTATGTCAAACGAGAATTCCTGCAGCATCTCCAACCACCGCGACAGCTGGCCAGAGGGCCGTTTGATTTTCAAGGAATATTGTAAGGCGGCATGGGTCGTGCGCACCAGGAATTTCCTGCCGTAAAGGTACGGCCGATATTGGCGAACGAAATGAACAATCGCCAATAATTCCCGACGGGTTACACAATAGCGGGTTTCCGCCGACGAGAAGACGCGGCTCCCATACGCCACCATGCGCTCGATGCCATTTTTACACTGCCAATGCCCGTATCACTGGCGTCCGTGCCCAGAATAAAGGGCAATGAGAAATCAGGGTAATCAAGCGTTGGCGCAGTCTCCAACCGATCGCGAAGGTCGCGGAATGCATTCTCCTCCTCCGGTCCCCACTTGAACCTCTGATTTTTTGCCATGAGGAGGTGCAGCGGTCTAGCGATAGTGGCGAAATTAGGTATGAATCGGCGGTAGTAGAACCCGACAAACCGACGTACCTCCCCTACCGAGGTGGGGGTCGGCCAGTCCCAGATGCACGACGTCTTGTCCGGATCCGTGACTACACCGTCCGAGCTGACAATATGTCCCAAATAGCGCATGGAGCATTGCAAGAGGTGGCACTTTTTAGGTTTGAATTTGAGATTTGCGGAACGCATCCTGCCAAAAACAGCCCTCAATCTAGTAGTAGGTTTTTACCCTTTTAAACTGGTACAAAACTGACACCTTTATTCAAGGCATCATGTTTGCAATGACCACAACACAAGTAGTCAAAAAAGCAATCAAAAAGAAGCAACTCTGATAATGATAATAATATGCACTGTCCTTGAAGTTGATTGGTCCACACCGGAGACGGCTTTCTTTAGAGCCTAGTCCCCATTGGTGTTGGACCAGATGACACCAGAAGGCGTACAACTCAAACACAGTGCAATATCAGAGTATTGAGAGCTCGGGGTAAGCTTTTACACTATGAGATCTCTTTTACCAGTGGCAAAATATAGTCGTAGGTTTTTACCCTTTTAAACATAGTGTAAATGCGGTGGCATGAGCCAGGACCGTGCCGGCCGCAACCAACACGCCTTCCGACCCCCCGTTCAAAACCTGCAAAAACGGGGGTTGACCCGGCTGAACGATCGTCTGAGCCCCAATCAGTGCAAGGCCCTTGATAGCAGTGTTAGACATGGACAGCAGCACGCCCGCCGCCATGTCTATCCCCCGAAATGTTTACGATACCGCAACGGGACGAGCATTTGTGAGCCCGGAGGGATTTCCACCGAGACATCGGCAAGCGCCTGCACCGGAACGTCCGGCGCGGAATGAGGCAACGGAGACGGCAAAAAAAATAATCTTGCGTCCTGCAGGCAGCTCAATGCAGCCCTGATTTACGAGGATCTTAACCGGCATTTGACAGAGAAAATCGGTTCCCAACAAACAAGGCACTGCCAACGACCCAATTGAAACATGCGCTTCGACCTGACCCACAATGCCCATACTACCCCCGTTGGCAGCAATACATGCATCGAAAGCCGGCCACACGCGCGAAGCAGGGATAGAAAGGAGGTGGAATATGACATCGAAGATGATAGTGGCCGACGCGCCCGTATCCACCAATATCCGCACGTTCACCTCTTGAATAGAGCCCGGCACCGTAGAAGACCCCGTCGCAGCCGCTATCACCCGACATGCCAACTTTTTCTATTGGGTAACCGTACGAGGCGAACCGCCGGCGACCCAATTGGAGCCTCGGACATACGAATCATACGCGGTCGAAGATGCATGAGGTGACAAAGCTTGCCGGGTGTCAGATGCATACCGACTGGCCTGGCTTGGATCACAGCTCGACGAAGGTGGCGGCGGCAGAGGTGGGGATCCGGGAAGAGGCGGATGGCGGGGACGACTTCGACAGTCCTGCGCGACGTGGCCCAGCCGGCCACATCGAAAGCACGCCAAGCTGGCTCGCCGGTGGGCCCCCCCGACGTCCCGGAGCGGCACCGACGAAGCACCCGAACGCGCCGTGGTCCCCCTCCTCGGAGCCCAGTGGCCCGCAGCGGCCGCGAGGTCACCGGTCCCCACGTCGTCCGGAGCGCGGACGACCCGTGATGGCGCCCATCCCGTAGGGTTGCCGTCCACGGCAGGGTCGCCAGTCTAAGCGGCCATCTGCGCCCAACGGCGCAAGTTGAACTGGATGTCGAGGCATTTGGCGGCCAACTGGGAAGGAAGCGGCTCATGACCACACACCGGCATCGGGATGGCAAGTTCCTTAGACAGCTCCAACATCTTGCCAAGGATAAGTGGTTCGAGCACATCGGGCTTAGTGTCAGGGTAGGCAGCCATTGCGAGTGCCACCAGGGCGCCACGGTAGGCGATGGGAGATTCATCCGCACCACGCTGACGCTGCACGAACTTTCGGTGAGTATCGGACGATGGCTTGTAAACTTCAGCCATTTTGGCAAATGCCTCCCGCAGCGTCGCCTTCTTCTCAGCGGGAATGGAGCGGAATACCGCGAGAGAAATATCGTCGAGGAGCGTAGGCAATGCCTCCAACGCCTCCCCCTCCGTCCATCGGACAGAGCGAAAAGTGTACTCAATGCGCCAAGCGAAAGCGCTCCAGTCCCCTCCTGCGCTGAATTCTTTCAAATCCGGAAGACGATGGCTGCGCCCCGCGCCGCTGCCCCCACCAGGTCCAACCTCCCGTGCTGGCGTTTCACGCTGTGCCACCAAAATGGTGGTTTCCCCCCGCGGACCGCCCAAGATGGCCGCATCCTGCCGCGTGGCCGCAATGGCGGGCAGCCTAGCAGAGGCCGCAGCGGCCGATTCCTGCGCGAGGGGATCCTCCGGGACCCCCCGAGGCGGGCCCTGCTCATCCCCACTTGGCAGCGTGCCATGCGGACGACCTGGCGCTGTGGTTGGCGCGATCAGCGTCACCAGGTTGAGCAGGACGGCACGCAGCAAGTCGATCTGCTCCGCCACATGTCGCCAGCCGTCGCCAGCGCCCGGAGAAGAAGATGGCCCGTCCCCGACGACCATCTCCGGCGCCTTAGCAGAGCCGATCATAGCCGCCGCATCCAGGCCCCCCGCTCCCGGGATCGCCAGAACCTGGGTAAGCGAGTCGTCGTCGTCGGAAGACGGCATAGGTGGAATTTTTTCTTGAGATGCTTGGACATGTCAAGAATTACTTCTGACCCCAATTGTAATAAAACAGGTCGACGACAAGCGACTGTGTCTCCGTCTCTTTATTTCTTCATTATTTGGACAGCTCGCATTCCGCTCTCCTGGTCATTCCGCGGCACGTCGTGGGAGCTGATGTCCAGCTCTCGCGCCGCTCTCTCGCTTCCCTGCTCCCGCACACCGCTGGCAGACGACGCGCTGGGAGCCGTCTCTGCGTCGCCACGTGGCCGATGGCTCGCGGAGACCCCCGACGTGGCCCAGCTTCTAGCTTCCACCAACTGACCTCGAGCTCCTTCCGGCTCCCACTTATATCCTCTTCCCACGTCACCCAGACTCCGCCCTTCGCCACACCCCTTAAGAACTTTCCAGATAATAGCACCCCCTAACGCCCGCGGGCTCTGCCCTTAACCCCTGCCCCCGATGGTTTGTGGCGCCTGGTTGGCTTAGGGGCTGGGGCGGCGAAACCCAGCATATGCTCGCATTACACTTATATTATCATAGTGTGTTTTTTGTTTGCATTTTGACTGCAAGTATTGTGATTAATGCAGACGGTTTCAGTTTTGTTGCCAGAAAAAAGGGGGAAAACCCTATTATTATATGTTGGTACTGGCAAAGGAGGTCTAATGATGTAGATGCTAACCCCGAGCTCTCATTACTTTGATAGTGCATTGTCCTTGAGCTGTACGCCTTTTGGTTACCTCCTCTGGTCGAGCACCAATTGGATCGAGGCTCAAAAGAAAGCCGTCCCTTGGTGTGGACCAATTAGTTTCAAGGACAATGCATATATTATCATTGTGGGTTTTTTTGCATTTTGACTGCAAGTACTGTGGTTAATGCAGATATGAATCCTTGTAAAAAGGTTTCAGTTTTGTTGCCAGAAAAAAAGGGGAATAACCCTATTATTATAGGTTGGATGATGCCATTAATCTGTGTATATTCTCTCATTCATGTGTTCCTTTTTCTGCCTCACAAAGTAATTCCAAGCATGTAACTGTGCTGTTCTATATATTTATTTATAAATATTTCTAAACCATATGTTACAGCAGATAGTACACACCATTTAAAAACTTGCTTCATTTAGTTTTTCCATCTTAAAGCGCTCCACCCTGCTCTTGTCTGCTTATTTCAGCATTTTTATTCTGCCCCACATTGAATAGCTGTTCTAGGTAAACATACTTTGATTTGTTTTTAAATTGTGTCCATTTTGACCGATATCTGCAATTATTGAGTGAACTTGTCGATGACATTTGCCTTGCTCATATTCATCTTAAGTGTAAGTTTGCAGCCTTCACTATTAAGTTTAAACATTTTCTTGGAGTTAATTTTCGTTGGACATTATGATGACTGTTGTCAGCAAAAATTAAATTGACAATATTGTCTCTATATGTATAGCTTGTTTTTCCAATTCTAATTTGGAAAATATATGTTGAAGTCACTGAATAACTTTGGTGAAAGCGTGTCCCCTTGTCCGACTCCTCTTTTAAGGTGTTGTTCGTGTAATCTTAGTGTGGCTGTTAAATTTTATAGTCTTTCCTCTATATATGTTTTTATTTAGGCCTTGGTTTGTGAGAGCTTGGATGACTTCATCCATTTTTACCGAGTCAAATTAGTATTCATCTATAAAGGATATGTATAATGGTAATTGGAATGCATTGGGCTTTTCCAGAATCTAATGTATGGTCTGTATGTGGTCGATGGTAGAGACATCTTTCCTAAACCCTGCTTTCTCCAGCAGTTGTTTGGTGTAGAATTTGTTCATAATTCTGTCCCCATTGGTCTTCATGAAGAATTGTATGTGAGATGAGTGGCTGATGGGTCTGTAGTTCTTAAAGCTAGTTTAATCAAAGTGTTTGAATATATAAATTATTGAAGCATCGTTGTATTATTGCATTTTTTTATTTATCTGTAAAAATGTTTAGTCCGTTAATTTTGATCTCGCATTTGGTCCCGCTTTTTTATGATGCTCACAATTAAACCATATGGTCTAGGAGCTTTCCCTTTTTTATTTTGTTATTCTCCTTTAGTCAGTAATAATCATAGTAATTTGAATGATTCATCCATGGATAATGCACGGTCTCCAAACCTTTTCAGGAGGGTGCTATATTCGGATGTTTGGTGAATGCCATTTTATGGAGCGATTTGCATGTGAGAGTAAACCAGAGTACTCAATGAAAACCCACTTATATGTATGTATGCATGTGTAATGCGAGCAAGAACAGGGTGGTTGCTGGCCTCCGCGCCACTCACGCGCCGGAGTATTGAGAGGCAGAGCGTGTGGGAGGAGCCACTGCTCACCTCGCTCCAATGGGAGCGGGGTGAACGGGGGGCGGAGACGGGGGAAGGATGGGAAGGTGGACTCCGGGTCACGTGAGAGAGGGGGATATAGGGAGAGAGCCGGAAGGGAGCAGGGGGAGAAGAGTGTGAGAACAAGGAGGAAGCCACGCTGGCGGTTGGAGGAGAAGTGGCGCCATTTGCCACGTGGTCAGGGGTCCTACGCGCACCGTCGTCTAGCGGGCGCGTGGACAGCCGGGCCAGGAGAGTGTGCGGGGTCGCACGGAGATAGCGACGAGCCAGCAGAGAGAGTGCGGGGTACCCGTAGGGGCGGTGTGGCCAGCAGCGGGTGTGGAGGAGCACACGGAGGGAGCCGGGCGGACACGGCGTGGCGAGAGCCGCACGGAGCGTGCGCGGGGCGCACGGCAGAGACGCCGCGGGTCTGAGCGAGGACCAGCGGGTGCGAGACAAGAACCCAAATAAAGGACCAATGGAGACCGACATCGTGTGAAGGAGTCCTTTATTACACATGCATGTTGAACTTATTTCGCACCTTATGTAGCCAACCCTGCTAATCGGGGGCATAATACTCAAAAGTCTACACAGCAGTGTTCACAAACCGACTTGCTATACTTTCATCTCCTATTCAATGGGTTTCCAGTTTTACAAATTAAATCTACCTGGCTCCAAAGTGCTGGATTGCAGGCGTGTGCCACTGTGCACGCCTGCATTGGGCTGTATTGTGGTATCTGTTGTCACATTTTATATATTTAAACAATTGAACCTTATGGCGGGACCCGGGGTCTGAAATAAACGAAAGTCAAAATCGCCAATTTTTTTATTTTATTTTTGGCGACTCCGTCCCAACGCGCACATAAATGCCGCGACCCACCTGGCGCGGATCATTCTGTTGTCATGTTGTCCAAGCGCCTTCAACAGCCATAAAATGACGTCGCAACGTAGTTTATGCGAGAGCCGGGGGCTTATGGGACCCCGGGGTCCCGCCATAAGTTTAAATTTATAAAGCGCTACAGATCTCAAATAAGTTTCACAGCACTTTGCAGTACATGATATATACATTTTTTCAGGTAAAAGAAGTGACTGCCATGTACCTCTTGAGTTTTTGTTGTTGTACACCACTGCACACAATTGTGTCACCAATAAGCTCATGGGCATATCAATAGCAGCAGTGATGCTGAACCTTGCCCCTTAAGATGTTCCAAATGTAATGCGAGCGTAAACGGGGTTCGCAGCTGGGCTTTGGCCAAATCACACGGCCCGGGGTATTGGGGGGCGGAGCCCAGTATGGGGGGCGTATAGGAGGGGCCGCCGTTCACCTCGGGTCCAATCGGAAGTGAGGTGAATGGAGGTGGAGCCAGCAGGGCAGTATGGGAAGGCCGGATCTGACGATCCGGAAGGGGAGGAGTCAGGATCACGTGGTAAAGGGGATATAGGTGGGAGCCCGGAAGGGCTCCGGGTCAGTTGCTGGAGTAAAGAAGCTGAGCCACGTTGGGTGGCCGGAGGGGATCCGCGCCATCAGCCACGTGGCTGGAGGAGCTTCGGCACGCCGTCGGCCAGCGGTGTGCGGAGTGGGGGAGCGGAGGAGCTGACGGGGGAGTGCATGTGGGGCGCGCGCGAGGAGACGCTGGTCCACTGTCAGGACCAGCGGGGTGCGAGAAGGAGCGGAGGAGCTGACGGGGGAGCGCATGTGGGGCGCGCGCGAGGAGACGCTGGTCCGCTGTCAGAACCAGCGGGGTGCGAGAAGGAAACTAAATAAAAGAGCAACGGAGACCAGCAGTGCCTGACGAAGTCTTTTATTACATTGGGGTCAGAAGTGCTTAGAGATGTCAAAACATCTCAAGAATAAGAATCTACCTACGCCTTCTTTAGAGGACAAGAGGACCTTCCTCCGGCGCGGTCGAAGCGGCGGCGAGCGACACGACAGGGGTACAAGATGTCGTCGTGGCAGCCGAGCCGTCTGCGTCAACGGGCGCCGAGGACGACTGGCGGCTCGTGGCGGAGAAAATTGATACGCTACGGGCCGTTTTGCTGGATTTGGTCACCCTGGTCGCGCCAGCGACGATGCCGGGACAGCCACATGTTGGGCCTCTCCAGGGGGAAACTTCGGGTGGGGCCGAGCCATCCGCTATTGCGGCCTCTGCGAGGCTTCCCGCCTTTCCCGACACACGGCAGGACGCCGCCATCTTGGGCGCGGCCATGACTGACTGGCGGGAAGCCGCCATCTTGTCACCGCCACGTGGGGCGCCCGCTTCGGATGACAGCAGTGGGGGGACTCGCAGCCACCGTCTGACGACTATTAAAGAATTTACCGTCGGAGGGGATTGGAGCGCATTCGCTTGGCGTTTTGAGTTGGCTGTCCGATCCGCCAAGTGGACGGATGCAGAAGCCTTGGAGGTTCTGCCGACGCTCCTGGATGATCTTAAAATGTTTCCGCTCCATCGCGGCTGCGAAGAAGGCGACGCTGAAAGGGGCTTTTGACGAGATGGCGGACGCATACGAGCCTCCGGACGACGCACACCGTAGATTTGTCCAGATGTTGGAACTGTCCAAGGACCTGGGCATTCCACTGCCCGTGTTCGGTCACGAGCAGCTGACCTCCTAGTTGGCTGCCAAGTGCCTCGACGCACAGTTCAACTTGCGCCGTTGGGCGCAAATGGCCGCCTGGACGGGGGGTCCGGCCGTGGAGGGGAAGGCCGTTGGTTGGACACCGTCGAAGGCCGTCTTCGTCCCGGACGAGAGGGGGCCTGGCGATCTCACTGCGGGCGACGGGCCGACATGGCGTGTTACCGCTGCGGACGTCTCGGACATTTTGCGCGTGACTGCCAGAGTCGCCCTCGTCCACCTCTTCACCCGGAGTCCCCGACCAGGGACGTGCCATCGACGTCGGACGGTGACCCGTGTCAGGCAAGTCGGTACGAATCAGACACCCGGCAAGGCCTGTCATCTCATTCATCACCGTCGGAGTGCGTTCCGGGGGCCTGTTCTAACGGGGGGACTCTAAGTGATCCACGTCGGACGATGACAGAGTGGCGGAAACTGGCTCGCAAAGTGGTCGCAGCCGCTACTGGGTCTTTGACCGTGCCGGGCTCTATACAGGGGATTGACTTGCGGATTTTAGTCGATCCGGGCGCGTCCGCCACTATCATCTCGGACGTTATATTCCATCTCCTATCCATTCCGCCGTCGCGGGTATGACCGGTTTTCTATTCGTGTGTTGCTGCTAACTGGGGGAGTATGGGCATCGTGGGTCAGGTGGAAGCACGCATTTCCGTTGGGGATGTGTCGGCTTCGGGGACGGTGTTGATCTCCAGGTCCCTTACTGTGCCTTGCTTATTGGGGACCGATTTCCTGGCGAAGATGCCGATTCAAATAAGGGTCGATCAGGGTTGTATTGAGTTACCAGCGGGCCGTAAGATTTTCTTTTTGCCATCGCCGTGGGGCCGGTCCACCCCGTACCTCCAGGTGCAGGCGCTGTCCGACGTTTCGGTCGACATTCCGCCGGGCTCGCAGATGCTCATTCCGCTGCACTATTGGAAGCCCGTGCCTGGGGTTGAGGGGGCGGCGGGTGTGTTGTTGTCGCCGTACAACGCTGTTACGGGCGGCCTGGCGCTGGTCGCAGCCCGGATGATTGTTCAACCGGGTCAGCCTCCGTTTTTGCAAGTGTTAAACGGAGGTGCGGACAATGTTGTGGTGCCGACCGGTATGGTCCTGGCCCATGCCACGACCGCTTTCACGGCCCATGATAATCCAGATCACCAGGGTCTCGTGGCGGGGGTTTCGGCCTTTACGTCGCAGGACGATCGATGGATCGCCGGGTTGTGTCAGGAAAACGTGTCCCTGACTATGTACCAGCGGTACGTGCTTCGCGCGCTGCTGTCCAAATATTCCGACGTCTTTAGCAAAGATGATTTCGATTTGGAACGCACCTCGCTACTTTACCATCACATTGATACCGGGGATGCTAGTCCCATTCGGATGAATCCGCATCGGTTGATCCCAGCAGAGAGGGATCATGTCCGCGGCGCAGTAGATATGCTGGCCGCCGACATTATCTCTCCGTCCAACAGCCCATGGGGCGCTCCGGTGGTCCTGGTAAAGAAAAAGGATGGTAGCCTGTGATTTTGTGTTGATTTTCGGAGGTTTAACAAAGTGTCGGTTGCGGACGCTTACCCCCTGCCGCGTATGGATGATTCCCTCGACGCCTTGTCTGGGGCGAAGTTTTTTTCGACTCTTGACCTCTCTTCGGGGTTCTGGCAGCTCCCCCTGGACGAATCGTCGAGGGAAAAGACGGCTTTCCGTACGCCGCAGGGCCTGTTTCAGTTTAATTGTCTCCCCATGAGTTTGAACGCCGCCCCTGCTATGTTCCAGAGGTTGATGGAACTCGTGTTGACCGGCCTGCAGTGGGACACGTGCCTGATATATTTGGACGACGTTATTGTTTTCAGCGGCACGTTTGACTAGCATCTTCAGAGATTGGATGCTGTTTTTGCTAGGATGCGCTCCGCCAATTTGAAATTTAAGCCCAAGAAGTGTCACCTTTTGCAACACTCCGTGCGCTATTTGGGTCACATTGTTAGCCCTGATGGTGTGGCCACGGACCCGGACAAAACGGCATGCGTTCAGGACTGGCCGACTCCGGCCACGGTGGGAGACGTACGTCGATTTGTCGGGTTCGCTTCCTATTACCGCAGATTCGTTCCGAATTTTGCTATGATCGCTAGGCCGCTGCACCTTCTTATGGCTAAGAACCAGATGTTCAGATGGGGGCCGGCGGAGGAGGCGGCGTTTCACGGCCAACGCGATCGCTTGGCATCAGCGCCGACGCTGGAATACCCTGATTTCGCTCTGCCTTTTATTTTGGATACCAATGCTAGTGACACGGGTATTGGCGCCATCCTATCGCAGTGTAAAGGTGGCGTCGAGCGTGGTGTGGCTTACGGGAGCCACGTTCTCTCTCTGGCGGAGACCCGCTATTGCGTCACCCGGCGGGAATTGTTAGCTATTGTGCATTTTAATAGTAGGTTTTTACCCTTTTAACTGGTACAAAACTGACACCTTT
>JAAXLI020001257.1:99705-132860 GCA_014621495.2 Entosphenus tridentatus | reverse complement strand
AAAAACCTACTATTATATTTTGCCACTGGTAAAAGAGATCTCATAGTATTGTGCATTTTGTCCGACAATACCGGCCGTATTTGTATGGCCGGAAATTCATTGTGCGCACGGACCATGCGGCTTTGCAATACTCCCTGAAAGTTGACCAGCCATCTGGCCAGCTGGCACGATGGCTGGAAACTTTGCAGGAGTTCTCATTTGATGTTCAATACCATAAGGGATCACGTCACGCTAATGCGGACGCGCTCTCCCAACTGCCGCGTGTGCCTCTGGCACGAATAGGTGCACGCGGGTTCCACAGCCCCCGCAGCCTGTCGTGTCCGCTGTGGAAATGCCCGCGGCTTCCACGTGTCTGGAACCGGGCGACGGGGTTTTGAATTTGCCGCGTTCTGTGTGGGTTCGTGAACAATTGCTCGATGACTCGCTTGGGGCCTTGCGGAGTCAGGCGGCGAAGTCGAAGGGGTAATCGTCATCTGATGGGATGTCGGGAGCAGCTCTCCGTGACGGGTTGTTGATGTGGAGGGAGGGCTTGCAGGGTCGCTGGCGCCTTGTTGTGCTGGCGTCGTTGCTATACGAGTTGCTTCGGATTCTGCACGCTGAGAAGTTGTTACATCTCGGGGTGCAGAAAACCTTGTTGACGTTGCAACATAATTATTTTTGGCACGGCATGATGACTGACGTCGTTGGGCATATTCGGGCGTGCTCCGACTGTGCCCGGCGGAAGCCGCCCAAACAACCGTATGTTCCCCCGGTGCAGTCGATTAAAGTGACGCGGGTTAACGAGTTGGTGGCATTGGACATTCTGGGGCCCTTTCCCCCGTCCGCTCGGGGGAACAAATTTTTGTTGGTCGGGGTCGAATATCTTTCGCGATGGCCAATGGCTTGGCCTTTTCCCGACCAGTCGGCGTCGTCTATCACGGGGGCATTCCTGTTCGGGTACGTGATGGACAAGCGGGCGCCGGAAAGGCTGCTTACAGACCAAGGGCAACATTTTTTTTAAAACCTGTTGTGGGATGTGTGCGACGCTCTGGGAACTAAGAAAGTTCGGACCGCTCCCTACCATCCACAAACTGATGGGATGGTTGAACGGTTGAACCGGACCCTGTCGGCCATGCTCTGCCATACGGTTAGCGAGAAGCAGGCCAATCGGGATTTGCATATCCCGGGAGTGCTCTCCGCTTACCGGATGGCACCACATGCGTCGACGGGGTATTCACTTTTCTTTTTGATCTACGGTCGTGAGAATGTGCCGCCTGTGGAGGTGCAACTTGGCACGCGGGCGAAGGGTCTTGTTAAACCCCTCCCCGAATATATTTGCCAGGCCGTCCGGCGCGTGGCGGAGGCGCGGGACGCGGCCCGATTGCCTACGGCCAAGACCTAGGCCCGGAACGAACGGTGCGCCCGGCGCTCTCATCGTGGGTCCCCTTGGCGAGTGGGGGACATGGCCTGGCTCCACTGCCCACAGGTGCCGGTGGGGACCTCCCCTAAGTTGCACAAACTCTGGCAAGGGCCGGTGGTGCTGATTGAGGTCCCTAACCCACAGTCCGCACGCGTTCGGGTCGGGTCGCGACGTTGGTACGTTCACATGTCCCGATTGAAACCCTACGTTGCCCCGCGTGTCGATGCGTCATCTCCTAACGTTGCCTTGCCAGTGTCTGTCGCGTCCGACGCGCCACTGCCCTTGCCAGTTCAACCTGGAAGCGCGCCTGTCGTGCCTCCTGTAGACGGCCCGGCAGTGATCCTGCCGGACAAAAGGATTCCTCCACCGGGTGGGCCTACCCCAGCGACGGGGACACCCCGCCGCGGTTGTGTCGGTTGTGGTTCCTGAATGTGTTGCCGTCGCTCACATTATTTTATCCTGTTTCAGCCGGGACGGCTGGTCTTTTACATCAGGGGGGGGTCATGTAATGCGAGCATAAACGGGGCTCGCTGCTGGGCTCTGGCCCAATCACACGACGCGGGGTATTGGGGGGCGGAGCCCAGTATGGGGGGCGTATGGGAGGGGCCGCCGTTCATCTCAGGTCCAATCGGAAGCGAGGTGAATGGACGTGGAGCCAGCAGGGCAGTATGGGAAGGCCGGATCTGATGATCCGGAAGGAGAGGAGTCAGGATCACGTGGTAAAGGGGATATAGGTGAGACCCCGGAAGGGTTCCGGGTCAGTTGCTGGAGTAAAGAAGCTGAGCCACGTTGGGTGGCCGGAGGGGATCCGCGCCATCAGCCACGTGGCTGGAGGAGCTTCGGCACGCCGTCGGCCAACGGTGTGCGGAGTGGGGGAGCGGAGGAGCTGACGGGGGAGCGCGTGCGGGGCGTGCACGAGGAGACGCTGGTCCACTGTCAGGACCAGCGGGGTGCGAGAAGGAGCGGAGGAGCTGACGAGGGAGCGCGTGCGGGGCGCGCGCGAGGAGACGCTGGTCCGCTGTCAGGACCAGCGCGGTGCGAGAAGGAAACTAAATAAAAGAGCAACGGAGACCAGCAGTGCCTGACGAAGTCTTTTATTACACAAATATCAAAACACGCATGTTACTATCTGCTCTACGAGGAATTGGTATTTACATTTTTCTTTTTTGTGTATTTTTAATTGCAACTCATGTTTTTTTTTGTATTTCATGAAATACCTCTGCATAAAACGATGCACAATATATATTAAATGCAGACTTTTATAAGCAAAATGCGTAAAAAAAAACACGTTATATTTTGCGATTATGCAAATGTACTATTTAATTGCAGTAAAAATTTGTTATAAATTGTTTAAATTGGTGCTTGCCGACATCGAATGATGCAAACTTAATACAATTGTATTTTTTATTTGTTTTCTAGGTGTTTGGCACCAGTTTGATGATGTGATTTGTGCCCCACCTGCGGCGGGAGCCAAAGGCGTTTGGCAACGTGTAACCTCAACAGCTCGCTATGTTACTGGATTTGATTTGGATGAAACAAAAAAAAAGAAGAAAGGCAAAGAGTGGGCTGGCCAACTTATTTTGGAACACATCCTTCATCGCCTGAGAAACAAGGAGATGAAGATAAATATAGAATCCATTATTATACAGCTAGAGTGTCTAAAATATTGCTTTTTAAACACCTTTTTATTTCATTGTGGGGCTCATGAAGTGTGGAATTTACACATAAATGAAAATCAGGTAAAACTAAATATGACATTTAATATTTCTCAATGCACCTTTATCAACCTGCGCTGACCAGTACGATGAAGTATAAAATAAGCGCTGTTATCAACGCGGTTTGAGGAAGCCACAACCTGAAGTGATTGACAAGGGACCAGAAATCGAAATTAATACGTAAAGGACATTTTAATTATTACACATTATCATATTTTGCATTGCATAAAAAAATGCGTTAACCTAAAAAGCAAAGGTCAAACTCTATTCCGTATCCGTGACGATGCAGGTTTTTATTTTTTACCTGTCAGTGCAATGCATGAATAAAATCAACTTATATTTAAATGGACTAGGCCTTGTTGGCTAAGTGAATACTTCAGCAGCCTGCCCTGGGCCTCATCTTCCTACTGCTTGCTTCGGACTGTCGGCTTTGGGTATTTGTTGATCTGCTGCCTATTCATGTCTCATTGTGCCACTGTCTATTTTGTTTGGACCTCATTGGCTCAGGAATTGATCAGTTGGACTGTGATCTTGGGCTGTGATCATGGGCTGCCTGCTTCCTCAGCTCTCTTTTGCTTTAATAATGTTGATATCAATTGAGTGTATTTGCACCATTCTTATAGCACAAGGCTGTCACGAATGTGAATGTTTCACAGATAGTCTGCATTCGTTTCACAGCAGGGGACAATGTTGCCACGTGCAATCTCAATTGACTACTATTCAAGTTTGAAACATGATACCCGCACACAATGGCCTACTCTTTTTGAATGACATCGCAGGGTCTTTAGGAGCCACTGAGAATCAGACGATGCATATTTTACAGTTGATACACCCGCAGTATGAACCAATATGCAACAAGAGGTGAAAGCGCTACCGTTAGGCCACGTGGCCTTTTATTTGGATTTGAATATTTTATATTTGCTTATGTTTTGATCAGCCTTGTAACTCCATTGTCTATGCTGATGTCTTTGTGGTGGTCGTTTTTGAGTTGCTCTTATAAATTCAAGTTATTATTTTAAAATCAGTGTTGATGAAATGTCGAAATTGGGCATAAAATAAAGTTAGAAAAGTGCCAACTGTATAGACTACACACATAGGAATGAGTTTATTTAGTAATACTGTTTAAACAATTTTTATGCAACATCTACTCATAGGTAACTATACTAGTTTAAAAGTGTTCATTAGGAAATTTATTAAAATGTACTTATTATCAGACCCCATGGTGTAAAGTGCAGTCATTAATGTTTTTCCACTCTCTGACCTCTATCTCTGGCCACTTTGTGCCATGAAGAAGGGCCATTGCCCAAAATATTACCGATTTAATATTTTTACTTTTAAGGCAGTGTTACTGGTGAATGTGTTGAGTTAAAAAACATATTTTTGTCTGGATTTCTATACCTACAATTGCAAGTTAGGAACACTGCTTAATTTAATCTGTAATAACGTGTTTTCACCATTCTTATGTTTTGATCAGCCTTGTAAGCTATTATGTCCTGTTTCATTTTATGTGTTACATTGGCAAACTGAATATTAGGTACTATTTGGTTTTATTTTCCAATACTTATCTTGTCAATTAAAGATGTAAAAGCTGTCAAATTACATTTTAAAAGTGCATTTGATTTTTCCACCAAGAGAAGAAGTGACCGCAAGTCATATTGCATCAATCTTTAAACGGCCAATGGGAAGTGCTCCACTGCTCATTTCCATTGGCAGCCAGGAGCCAGTGGTGGGAAATTCCACATTTTCATGTTGGTGTTCTTTCGAGGACGATCACTGTTTAATTCTCATCGAGTGGCACTCATTTCATCAACTCATGAGAGATTGGCCAAGTCGCTCTCTTACTGGGATTTGAATTTTTTAAAATGTAAAACAATTCTTAACAGATACTTATTTTTTCAGGTTCAAGAAATTCTTAAGAAATTTGTGGACCACCTTCAGAAGATGATATTTGATTCTGAATTCATGTCTGAATCAAACAAGTTAGCTTTCGCAGTACTGTGGGTTTGCATTTGCAAGAAGTTTAATTTAAATTTCGACGTGAAACCCGCATCAATGATCTGCAAGGCATTGATTCTGCCATCAAATATAGACGACATCTGGAAACAATTTCAGCGGAAGAACGAGTACGTGCATGAACTATTTGTGTTTTATTAAAAATGTTTTAATAGAATGCTATTGTAATTCAATTTGTATAATGCATATCAGTCTTAAAATAGATAATTTAATGTTACTGAGTTTAATTGCTGAATAACATTTGGTTTCGTTTACAAAACAAAACTTGGTTGTAAATATTTATAATGGTCTCTTTGTGTCGATTTCGCTGTGCACCGTTTAGGATTGTGCTCGCTGCATTGAAGTGGTTCTGTGAGAAGTGCTTGATGATGTATCATCCAGTTTCCGAGTGCTTGCTGGCCCTGCCTTTGCTGGAGGAGTTGGAGAGGCTGAATGGTGATCCAGAAAGCCATGTGGCTGCATCCACGAAACAAGCAGTGGGCTCGACTGTACAACAGTTTCAGACAAAAGCTTTGGATAACGAAATTATTCAAAAGTAAATACACATGGTGTTTTCTCGCTTATGTTTTAAATGTTTATATTTATTAACATCCAGTACATGTCAATGATAAACATTGCGTTCACTGACATCAGAGTGAGGTAAAAATTAATCTTGGTGTGTTTGTTTTCAGTCAAAGCAACCCTTAACCTAAGACTAATACATTGGTTAATAAGTAAACTATGTATATATGTTGAACTTATTTAGTTCCGTGCCTAGTCAACCATGCTAATAAACTGATGATGGGTAGAAATATTGTTTTTGATACCAAAATGTTAAAATACGAATTTATTATATCTTAAATGTAAATTGATTTTAAAAAATAGCATTAGGCTTGTGATTTATTTGGTTTTTTTCCTGGTAGTGGTTATAGGCATAGTACTTTATAATACATTCACCAATTTAAATGCGTATATGTTTGCGTTGTGTTATTCTCACGCATGTACTAGATTTCTGTATTTATAATTTCAGAAGTGTGGTTCAAATGCTGCGTAGTCACCAACGTTTACTTGAGGGCAACCCACGTCTGTCCCATCTGCTGCTCAAGATGCTGACAATGAGCAGTTTAGCCATTTTCACTGAAATGGATGTGAGCTGGACACCAGAGGACATGTTTGCATCGCTGCATGATTTACTACACAGATATGGAATTGCATGTTTTACTCAACATCCTGAAAGACGAGTAAGTTAGCATATATGCTCATGATATAGAAATATAATGTTCAACATTGTTACCATCCATGTAAAATTACTTGAATATTGTTTCACTGTGATATAGATTGATGGCTCAGGCGGTTGTTACTTTGTCACAGCTCTGAGCCAGACCTAGATATCCTAAGTGTGAATCTAGGCTACCTGTCACGGTTAAACTGGGTTCTCAAATGTGCCACGTTTTAGGCTGTTCACCATTGACTGCACACAAACAAACATCATGAAGTTAGTTTCAAGTTTATTTTGTTAACCAGCTGAGAACTCAAAAGGCTGTGATAGTCACATTTGCAAGAGTGACCTGTGTTACCAAAACAAAGTAAATGAAGCAAATAGAAATAAGAACAAAAACCACTATTACCACACCGGTGTGTTGGAGAGCCATCAGGCGACAGATGAAACTTGTTGTAATTACTGGCGAAACGTCGTACTCGGATTATAAATGTTGTGGCTTGGCTCTCCAACACACCGGTGTGCTGTACTAGTGACGAATTGGCATGTTCTGTTTACGTGACAACCCTTACTACCGTATTTTCCCGCATATAACCCACGGGTATACCACTTTTTACAAACAAAACAAGACCATGCGGGGTATATGGAGGTGCGGGCTATCCCAAAAAATGTTTACACGTGTGACATGTCATAACTCGTTTAATTGTTTCATGGTAGGACTATCCACTATGCAACACTTACCTTTGATTAAAGCACTGCTGAATAAACCACTCACACTAAAATTGCACATGTTATCTCGTTTAAAATTATTCGAATTGTTTGTACAATGAAACGACAATGTTTGAAGTGGGCGCACTTTGTTTACTGTAATACTTTCAGTGGCTGTAGGGGGGCGCGAAAGTTTCAGCTGAGCCTATGGATTGCACAATGGGAAGGGCCTTAACAAGCGTCTACCAGACGCGGAATCATAATTGCTGAGTCCCTTAGGTCGCTGCTATTGACTGAGAACTATACAGTCGCGACCATGAGCTTTGTTTAAAACTTCTAATGGCTTTGTTGCCAGAAGGCAATGGCGTACCGTAGTGCCGCTATTGTCTGTGCAGTGCGCAATCTACCAGTGCTAAAACTGTACAGGGGTAACTACCGGTCCAGTAGCTGTAATATGATGAGGTCGAATGCTGGTAAGCCTAACAGTACGCTTACTTACTTATCTACCAGTTATGTGTTACTTATTTATTAGATATTTACTTTTGTTACTTATTTACTGATTTAAGTTCACTCGTTTCCGGTTAGTTTGTTTTCTTTGTGCACGTAATGATTTTAATGTTAACAATATTAATATGATGGAATTTTAGCTGCGGTAACGACGTTAAAGATATGAATGCATGCGGGGTATATGGAGGTGCGGGCTATCTGAAATTTGTTTTACACAAAACGCTATTTTGCGGGCTATATGCGTCTGCGGGTTATATGCGTATGCGGGCTATATGCGGGAAAATACGGTAGTTGGCTGTGTCCGGTGGTGGCGGGTTTTAACGACACATTTATATATTTACGCGATCTAACAAAAAAAAACCTCTTATGGATGATATTGGTCACGAAAGCCGATGTGTTAAAATGAAACAGATATACTGTAGAGTGTGTTTAAAACTGATATGAGAATTGACAAGGATATATATCAATTGCAAGTGAAGTTCTAAAAGAATCGACAGCTCAGAAGAAAATGGTGATTTAGAGGAGAGCGTAACCAAGGACATTTTTTAAGCGCTGTAATTCGAGTTTGGGGCATGAATAGAGACTGAGTGAGAACCGTGTTAGTTTTTGCTCAGTACCATGCACTTTAGTGCTATGGAATATGCTTTTAGTTTGTGACAATACATATGTAGTGACATAAGAAGGGAGGGGCTGCTGGGGGCTCTGGGACCCTGGACGGCCCAGGCGCTTGGGCCCCTTGGCGCCGTGCGCTGGGTTCCCAGGCGGCCCAGACACTTAAGCCTCTTGGCGCCAGGCGTTGGGTTCCCGGGCGGCTCAGGCGCTTAAGCCCCTTGGCGCCACCAACGGGGGGGGGGCTGTGTGTGCTCGGTGGGATATCTGGGGGCGCACACGGCCCCACCCCTCGTTGGGGACTAGGCATAAAAGGGGAGCTCCGTGGACGATCAGGGCCAGTTGTAGCTCAAGACCCAAGACCCAAGACCAGCCATCTGAGAACCCTGGGACGTTGTGAGGGCCAGTGGTGGGACTCTGGAACTCCCGGCACTACGTCCGTGGGAGGGCGAGTTCCAGAGCGTAGCCAGAGTAGTGTAGCTAGGCTGTGGGTGTTGGACTGTTGGACTGGACTGTTGGAGTGCTGTTGGATTGGAATAAATAAGTTACCTCTACAAGTGTCTCCGGAACCCATTACATTTGGCGTCAGAAGTGGCCATGGAGACAAGAAGTAAGCCACGTACCTTCAGTCCTGACGGCGATGTCGAGGAGCAAGGAGCGATGGGGCAGCCAACGCCGGCCGACGACGCCACACCGCCGGCCGACAACGACGCCGCACCGCTGGCCGACAACGATGCCGCACCGCCGGCTGAGCAGCTGTCTGCTCCACCGGCCGTCCCCTCTCCAGCGTCGGGAGCAGCAATTGAGGAAACGCTGCTTCGCCTCACTGAGCTGCTCCACGCCACCGTCTCCATCCTGGACGACATGCGTCGCTCACAGGCGGAGACAGGAGGGAGAGAGGCGGCGCAGCGGCCGCGCCATCCCGTCGGCTCCAACACAAAGATGACAGCCGTTCCCGGCACAAATACATCCGGGTGTGTCGTCACTTCTGCTGGGGAGCAGTGGCCGCTGGGAGTGACATCACTTCCACCGGGGGCGCAATGACCGCTGGGAGCTACGTCACTTCTGGGCCCAGCGCGGTCCAACCAAACAATGCCGCGTCATCAGCGCTGCATCCCTCACCGCCGGGTGACAGCGCTGCGAACGCGAAGCCAGCTTCAGCCGGGTTGCCAGGCAACGAGCACGGGGCTCACGTCCAGCAACGCCTGCCGGAACTCAAGGCATATTCTTCAGAGGGGGGTGAGTGGGCAGCGTTCGAACGCCGGTTCGTCTCTCTTATAGAGACGTCCGGCTGGTCGGAGGATGAAGCGCTCCAGGGCCTCCCGGCCATGCTCGACGACGACGCCCTCGCAGCACTCCTTGCGGTGCTACGGGCGAAACGTGCCACGCTCACGGATGCCCTTCATCAGATGCGGCTGATTTATGGACCCCCGTCCGAAGCACGTCACCACTTCGATGCGAGGAGGAAGAAGGCCTCCGAGTCGGCGATGGGGTACCGCAGCGCGCTGCTGGCCATGGCGCGGGTTGCCTACCCTCACATGGATGAAGACGCTGTGGAGTCACTCGTGCTGCAGAAGCTCATGAGTTTGGCCCGCCAGCTTCGAGTTGCCATGCCGACAGCCAACGATGACGACGACTTCACGTCGCTATGTGCTGCCAGGTGCATCAAAGCACACCTCAATTGCGATGAGGACACGACCATCGCCACCTACGCAGGCCCACCTTATGCACAATCCTATGACGTGCATTCGGGGCCTCATCAGGCCTTCGTGGCAACAGAAAGTCGCGGATCGTCCAACTGGCGATCCCAGCGAGATCACCACCAGCGGGACCGGCCAACCTCGCGCCAGGATGGGGCGTCCATCATCTGCCACAACTGTGGCCTTCGGGGCCATGTGGCGTCCGGCTGCCGGGTCCCCCGACGCCGGACTTCAGGACCTCCAGCGCCTCGCACTCTCGGCCCCCACTTACAACAAGCACGCACCCTCACACCACACAGGGGGGTCATGCTTCGGAGGAGGGGGATTCGGGCCCATCATTGAGCAACCGGGTGCTCGGACCAGGTCAATGGTCCGAGTTGGCCCATAGAGTCCTCTGCCGTAGTGGGTTCCATCGAGGGCGTTGATGTTCGTATGTTGATCGATACGGGTGCGTCGGCGACCATCATTTCAGACATAATTTATAACATTCTGCCCGATACATGCCGTCCCTTGCAGCCAGTTGATGCGCCATGCTATACCGCAAATGGGGGTTCGTTGGGCATCACTGGACGGATCAATGCTCAGATCCGCATTGCTGACGTCCAATTAGTTGGGCCCATTTTGGTCTCATCAACCCTCGCCGTTCCGTGCCTCCTCGGAACAGATTTCTTGGGGAAGATGCCCATTAAAATTCTCATTATCAAAGGGTGTATTGAGCTCCCCTCCGGCCGACGCATGGCCTTCCTGCCCACACCCACTCGGTTGCACTCCGCATCTACGACAGTGCAGGCGTTGGCGGCCTGTACAATTCACATTCCTCCCAGCTCTCAGATGTTAGTTTCCCTCCGGTTTCGTAAACCCCTTGACTATGACGCGTTCATGGGGGGTGCTGTGATCGGGCCTTCGCGTTCAGCTGAGCGGGTGTCGGACCTCGTGTGTGCACAAACGCTCGTGCGAAGCGACCACGACCCCTTTATCCAGGTCCTTAACGCGGGATTGGAAACGGCCATTATCTGTCAGGGAATGGTGCTTGCTCACGCGACGCCAGCCCCGTTGTAGGCAGCCTGACGGGGTACCGCCCCCATCCCTTGTGGCCGCGGCCGGGGATGGGGTCGGGTACCACGGGGCTCCGTCCACGCAAGTTCCGCAGGACGCATTGCTGGGCCTCGGGTTGGACGACTGGGGACGTCTTCAGATGGAAGACGTCTCCCTCCTCAAATTGAGACGCCGCGCTAGGGATGACGAGGGTCACAGGGGGTAGGGGGCCCCGTATCATATGTCATCCGGGAAGGCGTCCTCATGCATTGGGATGGGGGGTCCCAATCCCACACGTTGGTGGTGCCCACCTCCCTGCAAGGGTGACTTGTGTGGGAAACCCACAGTCGCCTCTTGCACTTGGGTGTTCAGAAGACACTAGCTAAAATTCAATTGGAATTTTTCTGGCTGGGCATGGCAAACGATGTGGCTGACCTTGTGCAAGGTTGCACAGAATGTGCACGGCGGAAACCACCTGCTAGGCCGTCCTGTCCGCCGCTCCAATCCATTAAGGTTTCCCGGGTCAATGAGATCATCGCATTGGATATTTTGGGTCTGTTTCCCGCTACTCCTCGGGGTAATAAGTACCTTTTGGTTGGGGTGGAATATTTTACCCGATGGGCCATGGCCTGGCCACTCCCCAACCAGTCTGCAGCAGCCATTACGGAGGCCTTTTTCCAGGGCTACGTCCTGGATAAGGGTGCTCCCGAACGCCTGCTGACCGACCAAGGGAAAAATTTCTCTTCCACCCTGTTGCGGGATGTGTGCAACCTGCTAGGGACACACAAAATTCGCGCCTGGCCATATCACCCCCAGACTGACGGTATGGTCGAGCGATTACATAGGACACTTACCTCCATGCTAAGCCACCAGGTGTCTGAGTCACAGACTGATTGGGATCTCCACATACCTGGTGTCTTGGCCGCCTATAGAATGGCGCCTCAGGCTGCCACGGGGTACTCGCCATTCTATCTTATGTATGGTAGGGAGGTTTGCCCCCAATCGACGTACAATTGCACATTAAACAGCCCGCACCTAAGGCTAAGATTGCCGACCACATCCGTGCTAATGTGCGTCATCTCGTGGATGCCCGGGAGGCTGCTCAAAATAACTCAGAAGCCCGTCAGCTTGCCAACGAACGGTTGCGGAAACTCCGCACGTCCCGCCACGTTTGGGTAGAAGGGGACCGCGCCTGGCTCCACTGCCTGCAGGTACCATTGGCTACTTCCTCAAAACTGCTTAAGCCTTGGAGAGGCCCGGTTGTTATTATTCGCGTTCTCCGCCCGCAGTGTGTCAGGATCCAGCATGGCAAGCGACGTTGGTTTGTGCACCCGTCACGTCTAAAACCTTACATTCAACCCTACACACCTCCTTCACTTCTCTGGGGCTGAGAGCACGACATGTCCGACGAGCCGCGCCGCGATGATGCTGCTTCTAACTCTCGGGCAGGTCCCGCTGTCCCGCCCTCAGGTGCCTCGGGAATGAAACCCGCCACGGCCGACCAAGCGGGAACAAGCTTGCCCGCGGGATCAGCGACCCAGGACACAAGCGCAACAGTGGGTCGTCGGTCCCCTCCCGCCTCCGTCGCGACCGATGGACCTGCCACTCGGACTCGCTCCAAACTCAAACGATTTTCATGACCCCCGCCCACGAACTCTCGTCCCAACGCGCCGCCACTCACCTTGCCATCATGTATAGTGGGCGGTTGGGGCGTGCGTTCATCCTGCATATATGTGTTTATACAGTGTTGTTCTGCATCGGTGGCCTGGGTTTTTTTAAACGCGTGACCACAGGAGGGGGAGAGGCGCTTTCTTCTCATTTTTTTCTTGGTTTGTCACACACTCATTCTGATGGTTAACAAATAATTTATTGTACAATTGTATTTTTTTGACAGCCGGGTCGGCTGGAGGCTACGTAGAGGGGGGTAATGTAGTGACATACGAAGGGAGGGGCTGCTGGGGGCTCTGGGACCCTGGGCGGCCCAGGCGCTTGGGCCCCTTGGCGCCGGGCGCTGGGTTCCCAGGCGGCCCAGACGCTTAAGCCTCTTGGCGCCAGGCGTTGGGTTCCCGAGCGGCCCAGGTGCTTAAGCCCCTTGGCGCCACCAACGGGGGGGGCTGTGTGTGCTCTGTGGGATATCTGGGGGCGCACACGGCCCCACCCCTCGTTGGGGACTAGGCATAAAAGGGGAGCTCCCTGGACGATCAGGGCCAGTTGTAGCTCAAGACCCAAGACCCAAGACCAGCTATCTGAGAACCCTGGGACGTTGTGAGGGCCAGTGGTGGGACTCTGGAACTCCCGGCACTACGTCCGTGGGAGGGCGAGTTCCAGAGCGTAGCCAGAGTAGTGTAGCTAGGCTGTGAGTGTTGGACTGTTGGACTGGACTGTTGGAGTGCTGTTGGATTGGAATAAAGAAGTTACCTCTACAAGTGTCTCCGGAACCCATTACACATATATCTCGATACTAGATGCTCATGTGTGTGCAATTGATCACTTTGCTTTGCAGACTTTAAGTTATAAATGTGTTTTGACAATCTTATCTACCTCTTTGCTGTTTTGCACCCACTATTTTATATATATGGGATGCGTTCTACTAGCCTTGTATTCTACGTGCTGTTGTCCCATGTTGATGTGTGACATTGGCATTTTGAACTTGGCCATGTACAGTTATTGTTGGATTATTAATGTTTTTTTGGGTGTAACGAGGTTTCTATTGTGTAAGCGGTCCCCATAGAAAATTAGCATTTATGCCCAATGGGAGTTTACCTGTGCCAAAAAAAAAGTGCAGCGCCCATAGTGTGGACAGTAATTTGAAGACATTTATATAGTCATTTTGTGATGCTATGCTCCAGAAGCTGTTATTGGACAAGGGTTGATTGACAAGGGTTGACTAATTGATTTCTACGTGAGTTTGGAATTAATATATTTTTAATTGAATTACATATGCTGATAGCAGGATTGGAATACAAATTATTATTCCAATATCATTAGGAAAAATACAAAACAAAGCTTCAAATTAAATGGAAGTTAAAACAACGCAACATGATCCGGGATTGGAATTTGAGCTAGTGGAGGGTTTTGAGGATGCGGCAGTGTGGTCAAGTGTACATGTGCTGGTGCGGTGGCGAATTTATGATTAGATGACGTCAGATAGATGAGGGTTTCCTACATGCGTTAAAATGTATTGTGTATAGCGATACATTTTCATGAAACCATTTTTTTCCATTTAGGGATTTTTGCAGGTCTGTGATGCAATATGCAAGACGCTTAATTTTGACGGTCCACAAAGGTAACATCATATATAAAATAAAGATGTCAATCAACAATCCAGAAAAAAAACGTTATACCCTTTCTCACTTTACACTGTTATGTATCAGCGTATTAACTCCATATCATTTGATTATAATCTTACCCCAGTTTTCTGTCTAAACGTGCTGTCTTTATTCTGTATCAAATCACCTTCATTTTTCTCTAGCTCATTGCTACAAAGACTAAAAGTTATTTGTGTGAAAAAAGTAATCCCTTGGTAAAAATATCAACTTATTACATATCAATTCATAATAGATTGTTGGGTAAGGCTACATCAAGTTTATTTAACCCGGTGAGATCACCTTCGTCTCATTTGCAAGAGTGGCCCAATGAGCTGAACAAATATTTGTAAGAAACCACCACCACCCCACACAGCCAAATATTTATGGTCACATACAAATTAAACAAAACTTTTTTTATTTACCAGTAAAGCTCTTTTTCAGAGGCGATCTGGCCACACAGGATAGCTCATTGAAGTGGCTTTTCATTTGTGGGAATTTATAGTTACCAAATGATTTAAATGCATTTTTATAAATGTGGAGGGTTGCGATCAAACCCACAACCTCCTGCATACCAAGCGAGGGAGATAACATTTCACCATGGTATCTGATCAGTAAGTTGAACAATCCTCACAACAAAATTTAGCAATGAGATACAACGTTTAATTTAAAACTTTGTCTAACATCAAAACAAGATCCAGAAATTTCTATTTCAAGCTTTCGTGACTGCAGGGATTCATCTTCTTGGTTCTTTCAGTAATGTCACGTAGAATGGAAATAATAAAATAAATAAAATAAAACAATAAAATCATATAATATAATAAAATATTTATTGTATTATGTTTCATTTTTATTACTTTATTATTTCCATTCTATGTGACTTTACCGAAAGAACCAAGAAGAAGATCCAGAAAGAATAATCATACAGGAAGTCATAATCTTAGGGTTAGGGTGTTTGGTGGTAGAGAATGTTTAATGGCAGATTTGGTCAGAACATTACGTAGCATAATGCAAAAATCTATTGCAAATCATAACATTAGCTGTCAAAACCTACGGATACTTTTTTCACTGGTAAATTGCTGTATTCTGATATCGAATTTGCTTAGGTGCAATGCCTTTGTGTCATGTTTGATTTTGAGTTCTTTGTTATGCCTCACATCCCTAAAGTTGCCAATCCCTCCCACATTCGTTAATCTTTGATCCCCTCTGCTGCCTACATCTTAATTCATCCTCTTGTGGCATCACTGGATCTTTACTGTCCACTGAGAGGTAGAGAGTGCATATTTTATGGTTAACGCTCCCACAGTGTTAACCAAGGCGGCCTGCGCATTTGAACCCAAACCTCTGCAACAAGCGACGAACGCACTTCTGCTGGAGTCATCCGTGGTTTTGTGTAAACCAGCACGGGGGGCCCTAATTAACTTACCAAATTTGGGATTTATTCTGTGTTGGCTATCGGTTAAGACTATGAATTGACTCTGCATGAGAATCGGATTTCGTAAATGATAGCCCACGACCGGTCTTGAAGTATAATTTTAATTGTACTAACAATGCGTAATCTTTACATATTAAACATATTTCATGTTAACTTGTATCTGTGTGTACAGTGGTGGATCAAAACCTCAAGCGTCAGATTCCACAGGCGTACGTGAAAGCAACAACCAGACCTTTCTTCCAGAACGCTTGCTGGTCTCGATTAAACAAGGCCTTTCTCTTCTCAGAATTTGTAAACAATTTGCTGTTGACCAAGACTGGTTGTATGAGGTTGTATTTGCCTGCCTTAAAATCCTTGAAGTTTACTTGCGTTTACTACATAAACACACCAAAAATCAGGTGAGGAATTTGACCAAAGTATATGGGTTTTAAAATAAATGGATTTGAATTGAGATCAAACTTAGGTCCCTTAACTGTTTTTTTATTACTAATATATAATTTCTAACAAATGTCATATCTAAAGATTAGGTGTATATCGCTTACATTTGTGTTACTATTTATTTGTTAAATTATACTATCTAAATAACCTAGATGTAAAATAAATATAAACATGAAACCTCACACTCAACTGAAATACTTAAGTTGGTGTTTCATTTTTAAATGTGATAAGTGGGATTTTTGTATGAGTAGTTAATGCATTAATATGAGGTCTGCCAGTATAAGGTTGTATACATTCTCTTGCTTGATGCTCATTAGGTTTGCACCAAACACCATGCATCTGGCTCCAGCAGATATCTGACCATTTACTTTACTTACCATTCACCTCTTGCATTTTACTATTATTAAACCAGGATAGCCTTATGTACGATGTGCATAGCAATTCCAACAGTCATTTTAATTACAGGCAGACCTCGCTTAGCGCTCAAGATGCGCTCTTGGAGAAGTGAACGCTAATGGCATTGGTAATAAAAGTGGTTATAACATTGTATATATGGGGATGCATTCCTGATAGTGCTATTTATTTTGTATGACCAATATATTAAGGCTTCATTGGGGTATCGATAATAGCACTAATAATAATACAGAGGCTAAACATAATTTAACAAATATAAATAATGTATTACATCAGTAAGTATTATGCACTCTACTCGAGAGTGCATTCTACTGTACTACAAGGCAGCGGTGGGTGAGGAGGCTGGAGGTGCTGCCCACCCAATCCGGGTCTTAGTGATGCCCTCAGTCTAAATGTCTGGTGAGGTTTCTTTTAGGTGGAGTCTGATACTGTGTCAAAGTCTCATGAGTTCTCAACTGTCTAAACCCACTGGAATAAATTTGACCACAAATTGTTATAATCGAATTGCGGATGAGATCTGGTTGGCTGAGAGCGTTTGTTGCTCTCATTGGCTGAGCAAATGATGGGGGCGGGGACGTTTCTTCGGCCGCCACTGCTGAATGTGCTAGCTCAGAAGCGCTGTTATACATTTTTTTCAGTTCACGTTTTCTCCATAACAAAGAGCGCTATAATGAATTAGCGTTCTATGGGGTCCCGCTAACCGAGGTCTGCCTGTATTTCACACAACTGTGTGAAAATATTAAATTCGCACAAACTTACATGGTGTGTTTTTATCTCACTAAACCTTGTACACATCTCGAGTCTACCTTTTATTTAACTACATTGCTTTGTCGGGCGTAATGGTGGCACACGTGGCTTTTAATCTAGCATGAGGTTGCATACCCAAGCTCACCAGGAGATGCCAAAATAGCACATTAATTTATCTCCATCTGTTTCCATATGTATGGACATTGAGTGTTTCCCCCTCAAATGCGTAGGTGTTCTCCGGGTACTGTGGTTTCCTGCCATATGTATAAACAATAATTAATTGGCTGAAAACATTTTAATATAATTGAGAAATGCTGATTTGGGGCGATTGTTTGCGCCGGCTCATTACCTAGCTACTTCCTTCCAGTTTGTTTTTTGTTCCTCGTGCCTCTGAGTCATTCTCTGTCTGAGAGCAAGGAAAACTACATTGGCATTCTAATGAATGTTTTTACATCTTTTCACTCCACTATAATTCAACCTCTTATCTAAATCTCTTTTCTCTCATGTTATTTATATATTGTCTACATTTATATAGTTAGATATGCTTTGTCATCTACATTTCTCTTCTCATATCACTAGCACTTTTAATCTTGCATACCTTTCATTTCAAATAAGAACATCTCTACGTCATGTTACTCTTCTCTTTCACATCTCACATTCTCATATCTACAACTCTCGCCAATACTAAATCTCACCTCGAATGACTCGTCATGTTTGTATTATCCGTCATCTGAATTGTGTTTCTGCAATCATGTGCATCTTACCTGTTAACTATTCCCTTCCATTTGCAACGGATACCCATTTAATATTCTGGTGTTTGTTACGATGGAAAAAAGTGATATTCAGTACATAACTTTAGTGTATTTCTCCAGAAGTACTTTAGATATTGTATTAAAATTGCATCTTGTTCTTGTGTAGGAAATGAACAGTCCAATGCCTGAAAGTCATCTGGAAGGCTCAAAGTGCGTACTTGAAGCAAACACCATCATCTTGCATTGGCTTGAAACCTTATTGCCCATCTACATTTTCAAACCAAGTATGTGTCATTCTGAAGTAATCTTCTTTGTTAATCAACATGAACCAGAGGTAAACCATTTGAATATATTATAATGGCAGAAAATGTCAACTTTTACAGATAACTGTATACTGAAAATCAAAAGCAAGCAGAACCATTACCATCATTTATTCACATCATTGGCATCATATTTTGCAACTACAACATCATTGTCATTATAAGCAGTAGTAAGCTGTCTGGCTCAGCAGCTCAGCACTGGCATAGCCGCATAGAGGGTGGAGCAGGCATCATGTTTGTATGTGTGTGTGTTGTCCGTGCGTGATGGACAGAGCTGATTTGACTGGCTTATTCCCATCAATGGGGCGAGCAAGCTCATGTGAGCATGTACGACCCTGATTTCTATTGTCACTCCCCCTACTACTGATTTGACTGCGAGGCTTTTTTGCAGAATGTGGCTTCACCCATTATGTACAGCGAATCATGCCACAAACCCACCATTCCTTTAGCAGAATAACTCTTTGCAGAAATTATGGATAACTCTGGAATTGTGCAAGTGTGAAAACAAACTGTACATTATTTGGGCCCTTGTTGTGATTATGTGTTTTCACCTGGTGAAATGAAGTAAAATCAATCTTAATTTTTTTGCAGATCTGGAATGATGTCCTTTCAATTAACTTTGAGGCTGAAGACTTCAAGAAAATATGGAATACACAGACCATGACTTTTATCAAGAACAGAATTCAGCAGGTATTTAAAAATGAAACATTTGACTGCATTATTGTAATGTATTTCCGATGAGCAATACAATTTTTATCTTAATTCCTCTGTTGTGATTTTCATGAAGAAGTGGCTAGATAATGGTTGATTATGCATGTTTGCTTTAACATGTATTATTTTGATGTGGCCAAGTTTCATGACATCTTAATATGTTGTAAATATTCACTTGATGAAAATGCAACCAACACATGTGAAGAGAAGCAACTGGCTCTGTCTCTGGATAATTTCACTATTATATCTAAATGTACCAAATAAAATATAACTATAGCTTAGTTTGACCCATAAAATGAGTGATGAGATTCATCTCTTCTAAGCTCCTTAAATGACAGGGCATCACCTTCTGCCAGGGAAGTTAACAATAACCAGATATGTACATAGTTGTCTTTAACGCTCTACCATAGAGCAACATCACTCTTTTACCTACAGATCATCATATATTCCATTTAGTTATCCAAGCAGTTAGAGATATGGGGCAGTTAAGAGTGCTCACCCAAACCCCATTACGTGACCACATTTCTCCGGTTATCTTATCATTACACTGGCTACCGGTCTTGAAATGAGTAGAATTTAAGAGCCTTCTACTAGCCTTACATGTGTAGGACTTGAAATATGACGCACCACGTGTTCTATTTTTCTGTTGCTATGCAAGCGAGCAGTGTACAGTGGGGGGTATCTAAGGACGGGGTTGTTGTTGTCGGGCGTGAGGGAGACGTCGTTAAGATGGGCGACAGGTGTTAGGGGTAACCGAGGACGCAGGCCGGTGATTGGTTAGGAGGGTGAGTAGTTAATGACCGGCGCCGCCCTGGTGGGAATAACAAGGTCACATGAGGCTGGGGGCCTGGGGGCGAGTGGCGAAGCGGGGGGTGAGATAATTGATTGGGACTGATTGGTGTGGGGATAAAAGGATAGCGTAACGGAGAGACGGGAGTCTTGGTTGGGATTGGAGCTGGAGCGGTTGGTGCCAGGGAGAGAGACGGAGCAGCAGTGAGTAGAGAAGATACGATAAGGGTAGCAGTAGATAGAGATAGGATAGAGTACGGTAACAGTGGATAGAGATAGGATAGAGTACGGTAACAGTGGATAGAGATAGGACAGAGTACGGTAGCAGTGGAGAGAGAGAACGCAGAGTGCGGTAGCAGTGGTAGCAGAGTAGGGTAGCAGCGGAGTAACGGACCTTGGGAGAGCAGGAGAGCGAACGGAGAGACATAGTGTCGTTTATGGCGGATAGTGTAATGGAGCGAACGGGGAGACACAGAGCGGTGATGAGGAAAAGGTGTGAACTCTAAAGTGCGAATAAACGGAACGAGAAAGACAACCGGAGTACGAGTCCTACACATGGGTTGGCACCACCATATATTCATGAGCTAACCCATCCTTACACCCCCTCAAGGTCGTTAAGATATGCAGACTCTGCCCTTCTGTGCGTACCTTGATTCCGACTGCATTCCTGGGGTGAGTGGGCATTTGCTGTGTCTGCGCCTCAGTTGTGAAATTCCCTACCGTTGGAAATACATCTAACCGACAATGTAGATACTTTTAACTCGCGTCTAAAAATACATTTTCTTAAGTCCGTTTATTCTATTTAGCTCTCCTTCTCTCTTGGCCTTTCCTTAAGCTTAATCTTACAAGGCACCTTGAGACATTAGTGGAAGGCACCTTACAAATAAATGTAAATTATTATTATTTGATTTCAGATCATTTGTTATATTTCAGTGCATTTGTGCTTCAGAATTACACATGTATAGTGAGCGACTTCCAATACACGATGTGTAGAGGGCTCCTTGTTTATTTCTCACACTTTACAGGCAGAATCACTGAGTGAAATATACAATGGGTTACGTATAGTTGATCCACTTATACAGCCCCATTGCCGGCGTCTAACTATATAGCTGGCTGACTAATACAGTGACGACGATGATGGGAGCCGTACAGCAGATCAGCCATACGGCCGGACGATGAAGAAGAGATGACGGCGAAGACAGCGATGGCAGCCAGGACCCGAACCCCCACGACAGTCCCAAACCTCTGGTCACGTCCCCCTTATATACTCCTCAGTGTGGCCAAGCCCCGGCTCTGGCCACACCACTCTCGTGCAGGTTCCTGGAGCTTCCCGACTGATCCCCGCCTCTGACCTTTAACCCAGTTACGCCCCCGTTATGGTTGGCTATTATATAGCGCACCCATACCCGTAATTATCCCTCCTGGTCAAGAGATGGCACCCTGTCACTACACATGTGTAGTGAGTCATTCTGAGACACTATTTAGGAGGCAACAACATTTATTTCACACTTAGGTAACACCGTTACACCCAGGTCTACATAAACCTATTCTCACTCTTGTTACGCATAGGACTACAACACACCTATTCTCACTCTTGTTATGGGACAATCTATAATAGGGTCAGCGCAGCTACGTGCTGCCTGCCCACGATGTCGAAGACGGGGACGAAGACGTAGACGTAGCTCTTGGGTTCCTCTTCACATTAGACAGCCCGGATCTGTGATCGGGGCTTCCCTTTTATCCTTCTCGGCGCAGCCTGGCTCCTCCCTCAGCGGCGCCCTATGTCTAGAATCTTCCCGACAGTTCCAGGCTACACCGTACCTGTTCCCTCCAGCAGCTGGTGAAAAAGGCCTGCTGTTCAGCGCACCCGTGCTGGTGAGAGAGGCCTGCTGTTCAGCGCATCTGTGCTGGTGAGAGAGGCCTGCTGTTCAGCGCATCTGTGCTGGTGAAAGAGGCCTAATGTTTAGCGCAGCTGTGCTGGTGAGAGAGACCTGCTGTTCAGCGCAGCTGTGCTGCTGAGAGAGGAACCTGCTGTTCAGCGCACCAGTGCTGCTGAGATATGCCTGCTGTTCAGCGCAGCTGTGCAGCACAAACAACAACAGCAGCAGCTGCAATAACAGTGTAAAGGAGAGCCGACACAAGATTGCAGGGGTTCCGTCTTTTAATCCTTTTCTCCCATCCACACCTGTCCCCAGCCGTCCCAATCTCGTTCCCGCCCAAAGGCCCCCTCTTCCCGCCTGTTCTCCCCTTATATCTCCTCGATCACCCCTCCCACTAACCCTCCTATTGGTGGGAATCCTTCCCCTGACACCCCTACATCACCCTCCCCCCCGGAGAAAAAAAACCGTCCTCGGTTCTGCCTCCTCCATGGACCATTTAAGTCTCCCCATGCCCCCCACCACTGACAGTGACAACAGCCCGTAACCCCCCCACAACCATACAATGCAATATAACACAACAAAATCAATGGCGCGGCCTGCCCAGGTCTCCAGCCAGTGTCCCGTAACAGCCCGGATATCCACAGGCAGCAGATGACCGTGGCGGCCCCCTCCTTCGAAGGCCCTCTCGTCGCGGTCCCTGGTTCGGTGGTGCCGGTGTTGCCATGCCTGGCGCCGCTGTCTCTCCGGCCCCCGCTCGTGCCGCCGCTCCGTCAGGCCTCACATGGGGTGCTGTAGGTGACAAGGGAACACAGGGCACCGAACCCCTTGCCGGTCGGCGCGGGGTGGTCGGCGACCTTGGCCTGGGTAGGGATGATGATGATGATGTTGGCAGTGATGTTGGTGGTGATGTTGGTGAAGATGACGGTGGAGAGATATATGGCTTAAGGCGGGTGGGGTGTACAAACCATCGTCGCTTACCCAGTTGGACCTGGACGCACTGCGGTCGGAGTGCTTTAATGACCTCGACCGGCCCTTTCCAGGGTTGGTGCAGCTTTGGTGAGAGGCCAACCGGCACCTGAGGACAGTGTAGCCATGCCTGGTCCCCGACTTTAAAGGGCTTGGCTGTCACTGTCCTCTCCCGTATCCGTACATTACTCTCTTGGCTCGTGGCCGATGTGGCCTCGGCTGCTTGGTGGGCCTCTCTCAAATAAATGAGGGAGGTCTTTAGTGCCTTCGGCCATGCGTCAGCTCTTGCGGGAATGTCCGTCAGCTGCACCTCAATAGGCGGAACGGGATCCCGTCCGTACATCAGGAAAAATGGCGAGAACCCCGTTGCCGCGTGCGGGGCCACCCTGTATGCCGCTAAGACCGATGGAATGTGGAGGTCCCAGTCGGAATGGTTTTCGTCCACCACTTGGGACAGCATGGCCGCTATAGTGCGGTTAAGCCGCTCTACCATCCCATTGGTCTGGGGATGATACGGAGATGTTCGGACCTTTTTAGTGCCCAGGATAGAGCAGACATCCTTCAATAGCCGTGAGGAGAAATTCCTGCCCTGATCCGTGAGCAACCGCTCCAGTGCCCCCTTATCAAGGACTCCCACGAAGGCATCGGCGATGGTCTGTGCCGTTTAGTCCGGGAGGGCCCACGCCATCGGCCACCTCATGCAGTACTCGACTCCGACCAACAGGTATTTATTTCCCCGTGGCGTGACCGGCAGTGGTCCCAGGATGTCCAACGCAACCAATTCGTTGACCCTGGTCACCGTGATGGGCTGTAGGGGCGCCCGGCTTACCCGGGGTGGCGGCTTTCGCCGCGCACATTCGACGCAGGTAGCGACCCATCGATGCACGTCAGTGGTCATACCTGGCCAAAAGTACCGACCCTGTAATGTGTACAGTGTTTTCTGCCCTGCCAGGTGCAGCAGCTGGCAGCCGTGTACGTCCATAACCAATTGTTGACGCAGCGACTCCGGAACTACCAGGCATCGCCGGCGCCCTGTCGGGTCCCATCGCATGAGGAGGTCCTCCCATATGATGTACTCCTCCCCCCCTGCCTCTGCTGAGGCGCGTAGCGTTCGCAGTGGGGCTTCCTCCAGCTGTAGCCGTCTCCAATCGTCCAAGGTCAGGCCCAGGTCGTGGTCGGTCAGCTGGACTTCACCCTGTGCGCCCTCCGCCGTGCGTACGGGAGCGATGACCGTCCCCTCCGACCTCGCCTCCTTGCAGTGTGCCCCGCCTGTGCTGCATGCACAAGGGCCCTGGGGCGCCAGTCGGGACAATGCGTCTGCGTTGGCGTGTCTGGTCCCTTTGCGATGCACCACTTGGTACCTGTACTCCTGCAGGCGCTCTATCCATCTGGCCAGCTGGCCCGAAGGCTGGTCGATGCGGAGCGAATACAGCAAGGCCGCGTGGTCAGTGCGGACCGTAAATTTGCGGCCATACAGGTAGGGTCGGAATTGCTGCACGAAGTGAACGACTGCCAGGAGTTCCCTACGTGTGACGCAGTAGCGCTGCTCCGCTGATGAAAGCACGCGACTACCGTAGGCGATAACCACCTCCCGACCCTGCTGGACTTGCGACAAAACACTGCCGATGCCCACATCGCTGGCGTCCGTGTCCAGGATAAAGGGGAGGCCAAAATCTGGAAAGGCCAATGGTGGTGCATCTGTCAGACATGAGCACAGCTGCTGGAATGCCTCTTCCTCCAGAGGGCCCCAATAAAACCTCTGGTTCTTTGCCGTCAACACGTGCAAGGGCTTGGCAATGGTTGCGAAGTTGGGTACAAACCGGCGGTAGTAAGAAACGAAACCCACAAACCGGCGTACCTCTGGAACCATTGTGGGAACAGCCCAGGCCCTCACGCAGGCCGTCTTTTCCGGGTCTGTAGCCACTCCAGACTCACTGACGACGTGGCCCAAGTAGCGTACCGACGACTGCATAAGGTGGCACTTTGACGGCTTGAGCTTCAAGTTCACGTTCCGGAACCGCAGGAATACCTGACGTAATCGGTCAATGTGTTCCTCGAATGATCGGCTGAAGACAATGACGTCATCCAGGTAGATGAGGCACGTTTCCCATTGGAGGCCTGCTAAGGCCAACTCCATTATGCGTTGGAACGTCGCCGGCGCAGTCTGGAGGCCCATACGCAGGCAGTTGAACTCGAACAGGCCCTGTGGTGTCCGGAACGCTGTTTTAGGCCGGGAGTCCGCGTCTAATGGGACCTGCCAGAAACCGGACAATAAATCCAGCGTACTGAAAAATGTTGCTCCCGCCAGTGCATCCAATGAGTCGTCGATACGTGGTAGGGGATATGCGTCGGCCAGCGTGACGGCATTGAGGCGTCGGAAGTCCACACAGAATCTCAGTGACCCGTCTGACTTCTTGACTAGGACCACCGGTGCCCCCCAGGGACTCGAGGATGGCGAAATTATGTCGGCCCGCAGCATCTCCTGCACCGCTTGTTGAATGTGCCCTTTTTCCATTGGGCTCATTCTATATGTGTTTTGGCACAGGGGTGCGGCGTCTCCCGTGTTGATGTGGTGCTGCGACAGATTTGTGCGCCCTAGGTCGAACGGTCCCCGGCTGAACACGTCCGAGAACTCATGCAATAACGAGTGCAGCTGGTGTTTCTGGTCGGGCGGCAATCCCCGCTCAGGCCCCGCCAGCTGGTCCATCCACGATTCGGCCCCTCTGTCCTCGGACTGGCTGATGCTGCCTACAAGCTCAGGCTCTGTCCCTGGGGCTCCTAGTGACAAGGGACTAACGTGGGCCAGAACTGTTCCCTCCTGCACCATTGCTGTTCTATCGGAAGTGTTCAGCACCTGAATGAACAGATGCTGGTTCCTCTGAACAATAGTTTCAGCTCCCACCAGCGCATGGCGATCCATGGCAGCTGACGCCGGAGACACCAGGATGGGTGAGTCCGGTCGGGCTGTCACGAGGGGGGACCGATATTGCAGCGGAACCAGCATCTGGGCTGCCGGGGGAATGGAGACAGACTTACTGACCAGAGCCTGCACGTAGGGTACACACCGGCTGGCCCCCTCTGCCTTTAGGAAATGGAGATGCGTTCCCTGGACTTCCACCCGCCCATTGGCCAGATCGATTTTCATTGGCATCCGCCTCAGAAAGTCCGTCCCCAACAGGCAAGGTACGGGCAACGTTGCGGAGACAAGGATGGGTCCTGCTACCGAAAGCTGCCCAATCTGTATCGGGGCTTCAACCTGGCCCAGGAAGCCCATGCTGCCTCCATTTGCTGCAATGAACGTCGTCTTGACGGGGACTAAAGGTCGGATTTTATCCGGCAGCATCTCGTGCATGGTGCTCGAGATGATCGTGGCTGATGCCCCCGTATCAACCAAGATACGTGCCGACACTCCCGCGATTTCCCCGACCAGGACCGAGGTTCCTGACGTGGCCGCTACCACCCGCCTTGCCAGCTTCCTCCATTGTGTGGCTGAGTCCGGCCACTGACCAGGCGGCATCTTGTTATCCTGTGGTACATGGTGAGATGATCGGGGATGGATGTGAATGGACCGAAGATGGGGTTCCTCACTTTGGAGTGCGTCGCAGCAGGATGAACGTGCCCTTGTTACATAGTGTGGGCTTCCCCTAGGGTTGCGGGCTGGGCTCTCTATGTGGTGCAAATTGCCCCCCCTTGGTGACGTAGGATGGGCCCCCCTTGTGGTGTGGGGGGGCCCCCCCATTGTAGGGGGCGGTGGGGACTGGGGGGTGGGCCTTCCCATGAGCCCCTCCCTTCTCCCCTCCCCTTCCTTTGTCACGGGGGCATGGTCCCCCTGGTTCTGTCTCGCTCCGCCGCTAAGCGGTGGTGAGGCGGGCCGTGGAACTGCTCCAGGGCGCAATGTCAATTTTGTGTGTTGCCTCAGCCCAAGGGCCGTTGCCCCTGGCAACTCGCCGGCGTCGCAGGACACTAGTGACGTCACTTCCGGTCGTGACGTCACGCCCGCCCGCGAAACCACGTCCGGTCGTGACGTCACGCCCGCCCGCGAAACCACGTCCGGTCGTGACGTCACGCCTGGCCGCGACGCCACGCCCGGCCGCGACGCCACCCCCGCCCATGACGTCACCTCCGCCTGCGACGTCACCTCCGCCCGCGACGTCACCTCCGCCCGCGACGTCACCTCCGCCCGCGACGTCACCTCCGCCCGCGACGTCACCTCCGCCCACGACGTCACCTCCGCCCGCGACGTCCCTCCCGGCCTCAGCGCGATTCCCGGCGCGGTCCCCGGCCTCGGCGCGATCCCTGGCGTGGTCCCCGGCCCCGGCGCAATTCCTGGCGCGATCCGCGACACCACTTTCGGCCACGACGTCACTTCCGGATGCGACGTCACTTCCGGATGCAACGTCACTTCCGGATGCAACGTCGCGTCCGTTCGCGACGCCACTTCTGGTCGCGATGCGATCCCCGGCCCCGGCTCTATCCCCGGCGCGATCCCCTTCCCCCGACCAGGACAGTGGGCCCCGGGGAACGACTCCGACGGCGCCCACCCCGAGGAGACCCCCGGTGAGTTCGCGGCGTCACTCGCCTGGATCCTGTCGGCGTTCGGCCCCGGCGGGTTCCAGGTGGCATTGGCGGCCTCCGGCTCCATGCGGCACCCCCTCGCCACATGCCCCTCTTGACCACATCGGTGGCAGATCCACGGGGCGTTCCGTCGGGGTGGCTGCCAGCGACGCGGCGGCTGGTCGCGCCCCTGGTCCCTCTGCTCCGCCAGCCCCCGGATCGCCGCGTACACCTCCCACAGCGATGGCTCCGGCTCAGATGTCGGGGGTCCGTTCCCAGCTGCCCCACAGGCAGCCTGTGGCGACAGTGCAGGTTCGGCGGTTGGTGTCGCTGGACCCCGTAGCGCCGCGGCAACAGCCCGGCTGTTCCCCCCCACCGCGCCAGCCACCGGGCCCACGGGTGGCGCCCGGCCCATGACCTGCTCGTGGGCTTGGATGGTCTGGGCAGCCCACAGCGAGGTGCGTTCCTCCGGCATCACCACGGGCATTACAACGCCGGCACGGCAAGCGTAGGCGATGAGGTGCTCGACCACGAGGTCCTCGAGCGCCTCTTCAGCCAGGCGAGGGAAAGCCCGCCTCGCCAACACGAGCAGCGCACCCCTGTAGGCTAATGGGGATTCTCTAGCCCCTCGCTGGCGGTCCTGGAACCGTTTAAAGGCTCCTTCCGCCGGGCAATAGATCTCCCCCAAAGCCTCGTAGGTGGCCTGTAGCATGGTCTTGCTGTCCGAGGGAAGGGAGGTGTAAGAGGAGAGTGCCTCTTCGGCCAGAACGGATGGCAAAGCTCGTAATGCCTCTTCGTCTGTCCACTCGAGAGCGTGGAAGGCAGCCTCGAATCGGCGGACAAACCCCTCCCAATCTTCTTCCTCGGCCACGAACTTGTCGACGGGCCCCAGCCGACGCGGCCGTCCTGCCCCCTGCTCTCCGTGTTGGGTGTTTAGCCCTGGGGGTTTTGGCGGGAGCGGCGGCGGCTGGCGTGACGAGGTTGGTTGCGGCTCCTGCCCGGCCGGCCGGTCGGCCTCCGGGTCCCGTGGCCTCTCCTCCCATAGTACGCGTGGGGGTGGGGGTCCTGGTGCTGGTGGGCCCCCCATAGGGAGCCTCTGCAGTAGCTCCTGGAGTGCCCTCTCCACGCGGGCCATGCGGTCCTCCATGGGGTCCTCCAGGCGATCCAGGTCCCCTGCTGCTGCTTCTGGTAGCAGGCCCCCTTGTTGCCCGGGATGGGAAGGATCCCCGGCCCCTGCTTCCTCCTCCCTTGGCTCTTTCCCGCGGGGATGCTTCTTCGTAGCCATTGTAGATCCCACCGCTGCCACCAGATGTAAAGGAGAGCCGACACAAGATTGCAGGGGTTCCGTATTTTAATCCTTTTCTCCCATCCACACCGGTCCCCAGCCGTCCCAATCTCGTTCCCGCCCAAAGGTCCCCTCTTCCCGCCCGTTCTCCCCTTATATCTCCTCGATCACCCCTCCCACTAACCCTCCTATTGGTGGGAATCCTTCCCCTGACACCCCTACAACAGTATCATCTACATCAAAAACAACAACAGCTACATCAGCTGCAGCATTATCACCATAAACAGCAGCAACTACAGCAGCTGCAGAACCGCGACCAACAACAGCGACAACAGCAGCTACAACAACAACCGTGACAACAGCAGCTACAACAACAACAGCAGCTGCAGCAGCAGCTACAGCACGGCTATAGGACGAGCAGCAGCAAAAGGAGCAACAATGGCATCGCTCCCACCAGTTCCAGAAGTGGGGCTGGTGTTTGCTGCCATTATGTGCATCTCTGAAATTTTGCTACTCCTGGGCACGGCCCAGGCCCACGCTCACCGCACCGTGCTCGCCTCTGTCAGCCTCATCTTTTGCGCCATGTTCGCCGGCAGGCTGGCTAACATGGATGGGGAGGTGCGCCTTCGCTGCATAGCCGGGGCGGTGTTGCACGCCCTCGTGGACTTCGCCAATACGGGCGTGGTGTACGCGTCGCAGGACACGGTGGAGGCCCTGCTCATGGCCGCCAACCTCCTGCGGCTGTGCTGCGTGTCTTGGCTGGCGCTAGTGCTACAGGGCGTCCAACTAGTGACCGACTTCTCGGGGCCTCGCGACTGGGGCGCGATGTTAGGCCTTGTGTTCAGGAGGGTGTCGAGCAAGCACATCCCGCTCCTGGCCAAGGACGACGTCGACGGGGTGGCTCGCATGCCAGATGGCATAGGGATTTGCTTCTTTATGCAGAGACACATGGGCCAGGCAAACCCCAACTGGCTGGTTGAGGCCACACAGCGCAACTACAAGATGGCCTTCTACACCTCGGCGGGCGGAGTGGCGCTGGGTGCCGCTTTGATGGCGCCGGTGCGGCCCTGCCACTGGAGGAGAAGGGGACAGGCGAGGGCCAGCTGAGGAGAGGAGAAACCTGACACGTCCGGGGACGTCGTCGTCCAGCTTTCCCGCGAAGCCACACAATACGACGATGAAGACACCTCTCATACACCACAGCCACTCACACACCACAGCCTCTCACACACCTCAGTATCTCACACATCACAGCCTCTCACACACTACAACCACTTACACATCAAAACCTCCAACACACCACAGCCTACCGCACACCACAACCTCTGGCACACCACAACCTCTAATACACCACAACCTCTCACTCACCACATCCTCACACACACCACAGCCTCTCACACACCGCAGCCTTTTAAAGATGGACATTATCCTGCTATGTACCATATTGCTATCGTTCCTGGTCATATCTAGTGTGACAATCAACTACACCACCAGACACCCATGTTACTTTTCGTCCATACTTGTTGCTCACTATGCAACTATACCAGCAAATGAAACAGCGTATTGTCAGTTCTACACTTCGTCTTTGTATCCTTTTAAACCTTATCTCTGTCCCATTACTTCACCAGCACTCCTTCCTAACTACATTCGTCTCTTAAAAATATCACCATTTACAAGTGGCTGCTATTTATCTAAGCTTCGCCGCTCTACATACTATCACAGAAAATATCCGTGCAAACTATTAATTCTACTTTTCTTATTTCTAGGAGGCATTGAGCTTCATCCGGGCCCAACTGGAAATAACTCGTTAAATTCTGTAGATTTTTCTACCAGAAAAGGTGTTGGTATTCTACATGTCAACATCAGAGGGCTCGTAATTAAATTAAGTCAACTAAAACTAGAAGTGGCAAATTTGGACCCAGACATTTTTTGCCTTACAGAAACGTTTCTCACTCCTGCCATAAGTGACTTGCAGATGACGATTGATAACTACAACCATTTTCGGCTAGACCGAGGGTCTAAAGGGGGTGGAATTGCAATCTATGTACGTAATACTATAGCATGTTCACCAGCTCATTCCTTGTAAAAAATGTTGCTTTGAAGCTATGGCTATCAAAATACTCTCCCGAAAAATGAACAGATGTTGTTATAGACCGCCTAGTGGTAAATATGTTGAAGCTGCATCCGCACTGAGAGAGTTTTTTGGGGGCCTTTCTCAAGGTGAAATAGTCCTAGTGGGCGATCTGAATTGGAATTGACTGAACCCACCGGCTGTTGCCACAAATTTTACAGATGAATATAACCTATTTCAATTAATAAATGTCCCAACAAGACCAAACCTAAAAAATCCGGGACAATCCTCACTGCTTGACATCCTATTGACAAATGCCCCACACAATTTCACACTGACTGGTGTTCTGAGTAATAACCTTAGCGATCATTCCTTCATATTCGGGGTGAGATAATTGGCCAAACCCAAAGTCCCCGCCAAATTGGTTGAGAAGCACTCCATGAGAAATTTCAGCATAGCGGCATTTACAAATGATGTACTTTACTCAGATATTGACAAGGTTTGTGATATCCAAAACCTGACTACGACTTGGGAGACCTTCAGATCAACATTTCTCCAAATTCTTCACAAACATGCTCCGTTGGTTAAATTTTTAATTAAAGGCAACCATCCACCATGGTTTGATCATGTAATTACTAAGCTAATGAAAACTAGGGACAAGGCTTGGGCATCTGCTCATAAAAGTAACTTGGTAAATGACTGGCTAGAATACAGGATTTTAAGAAATAGATGCATCAAAAAAATACGACATGCAAAAAATGCTTATTTTTCTTCAAATCTCCTGGAATCACATAGCAATGCCAGGATCTTCTGGAAAACAATCAAATGCAATGAAAATACTTCCAAAACAGATAATCTGCCCATTGCGTTAAACCGAAATGGGGAGTATTTTTCAGATCCCCAAAAAATAGTCGACAATTTTAACCTTCATTTTTCGGAAGCTGGTGACCTTTTAGAAAATGTTTTGGGAGTAACCCCAGCTCATGCAATTTCGGAAACCACCGACCAAACATTAAACAAATTTAATTTCCAGCATATACACGAAAATAATGTTCTAAAACAACTGTCCAACCTCAAAGGGTCCTCTGCTCCTGGAGCGGACAGTATTCCAGTTTTTGCTTTGTTATGTGTTGGTCACTTAATATACAAACCGAGAGCCCATATTTACAACATATGCATCAAAAAAGCATCAGTACCTATGGATTGGAAACACTCCTATGTTCGTCCACTTCACAAAGGAGGCCCGAAAGATGATCCAAATAACTACCGAGCGATCTCAATTTTATCTCCGTTAATGCAAATTTTTGAAAAACATACTAAACCATCAAATTAGCAGTTTATTGTCGGAAAACAATATATTGAATAGAAAGCAATCAGGTTTCCGAAAAAAATACAGCACAGCATCCGCTGCATTAGACTCTCTCAATCACATTTACAGTAGCCTTGATAAAAAGCAGTACTGTGGGGGCCGTTGGCCCCCGGGGTCGCCCCCGCCTGCATCCCCTATTCCGGTTGCGTTACCGCACCGCCCTAATACCCCCTATGGTTTCGCGCCATTCGAACGCGACGCCCCTACCCATACAGCCTCGCGCGGCGCTCCCACGCTACGAGCGTACGTACGCACAGCATCATCAATCAAACGCCATACTCCCCCTCACGCAGCTTCGCTCGCACTCACTCGCTACGTATACACAGCCCCGCGCGCGTTCGTGCTCCCTCTTTACGCAGCCCCACACGATACTCGTCTCAACACTGGATACTCACGTTATGATCGCGCACCTGTATCCGCGGATCCTACCCGTGGTGAGCGTACGCACACACACACAGTTCCGCGCACTCCAAACACGACACCTTCTCTTGCGCCGCTCTGCGCAGCGCTCACATGTGGCGAGCAAATGTATACTCAGCACCACACGCGTTCACACTTCTCAGCGAGATCACACGAGGCCACGATCAGCTATTAATGATTTATTACCGGCTGCCTGTGAATTGTTGTTAAATCAGTATGAATCGACGAGGCTGGCCTACTCTGATACCTCTGGACCTATTCCCGATTTACCTGCTTACGATACACTTTCACCTTCTTACTCACGGTTCGAAATACTCAGCGTTCCGTGGATTTTCCTAGCTGCTCGTCTCGACACGTCGCACGGACGTCCGGAGGGCAGAAGCTGGGAGCCGTCTCGAAAGCTGGCTTCTTGGAGTCAGAGAGCCTCTGCCTCGCTACGTTCGCTTTTTATCCTATCTCCCCATCCCAGGGCCCCGCCTCCCGAGTCCTCTTCGCTCCTCCGGCGCTTACGCGCGGCGTGCATTCTAATTAGTCCAATTCTCATGCCCCCCATAATAATGGGTGGTGGGCTTGACTGCGCCGGTGCACGATGCCATTGTTATGTCAATCAGCCGTCTCACTCCTCCTCTGCCTGCCTCGTCGATACGTGTGTGTGTGGGGGTGCGTTTCAACCGTGGGGGCTGAGTGGCCCCCCGCCGTGACCAGGTATTCTCAACTCAGGTTACAGCACCGGGGGAGGTCGTCCAATTTCCTGGCCGCCGGAAACCGTGAAGATTATCCCGATAAGGGCTTCTCGGGTTAAAACCGGTCAGCCA
>JAAXLI020001257.1:0-40331 GCA_014621495.2 Entosphenus tridentatus | reverse complement strand
GGGGGGGGGGGGGGGGGGAGTAGCGGCCCAGCCCCTAGCCTGGCAATGTGCCAACGCCGCCGCCTCGCCAATGTAGGCCAGGATGGGGACTAAGCATGGCACAAGGCCTCAACATGGCTATGGTAAGTACAAAGTTCCTTGCTTCTTACGCTAACAACTCAAGTCCATTATTTACTATTCTTAACACACATTAGTTGACAAACATTACAATAATAATGTTTATGTGTAGATAACAACTCAGCTTCATTGTTCAACATTATGAAACAAGTTCACAGATGTTACAATAATTATGTTTTTGTGAAGATAACAACTCAAGTTCATTGTTTACCATTATGAAACAAGTTCACATGTTACAAAAATTATGTTTGTGTACACAAAACTCTTTTCAGATTTTTGGGTTGCTCAATTTCCACTTTTTTTTCTGCGCTTTTATAACGCTGCCACGGTCTACTGCCAGTCTGTCATTTCTGCTTATTTCTTAAATGCATTTCTATTGTTTCCATCACTCACGTCACGCTATTTACTCATACGTAGTACTGCGATACTGATAGCTGTGCCATCATCGGGGATTGCTGTGCCCGTCGATGTGTGTGTGTGACTTCATGTGTGTGTCTTTGAGTCCATATGTGTGTGCGTGTAGAGCCATGCGTGTCTTTAACTCCATGTGGGTGTCTTTTTCCAACGGACAACGTCAAAGGGTTTATGTGTGTGTGTTAGTCCATGTGTGTGTGTCAGTCGATCTGTGTGCGTGTACGTCGATGTGTATGTCAGTCCATATGTGTGTGTCTTAGTCCACGTGTGTGTGTAAGTCTATACATGTGTGTGTCACTCGATGTGTGTGTGTAAGTCAATGCGTCTGTGTGTGAGTCCATATGTGTGTTAATCCATGTCTGTGTATCTAAAGTACATATCTGTGTGTCACAATCCATATGTGTATGTGTGTGTAGGGCTATGCGTGTGTCAGTCTATGTATGTGTAAGTTCATGTGTGTGTGTCTTAGTCCATATGTGTGTGTGTAAGTACATATGTGTGTTTACGTCAATGTGTGTTTTAGTTCACGTATTGCTGTGTGCAAGTCGGTGTGTGTGTGTGAGTCGCTGTATGTGTGTACGTCCATATATGTGTGTGCAACTCCATGTGTGTATATCTCTGGTGGATGTCTGTGTGACAGTCCACATGTGTATGTGTGTGTACGGCAATGTGTGTGTCACTCTATGTATGCGTGTGTGTCGCTGTATGTGTGTACGTCGATATGTGTGTGTAACTCAAGTGCATGTCTATGTGTGTGTGAGTCCATATGTGTGTGTGTCTGTAAGTCGATGTGTTTGTGTGTGTCAGTCCATATGTGTGTGTCTCAGTCCATGTGCGTGTGTGTTAGTCGCTGTGTGTGCATGCCTCCATGTTAGTCAGTGTAACTCCATTTCTTTGCGTGTCTGTATGTCCATGTGTGCATCTTAGTCCATGCGTGTGCTTTATTGACCTACTCAAGGCCTATGATACCATCAGTAGGCCTGGCCTCTGGGTTGCTCTTCGTGCTTTCCGAGTCCCGAACCCACTATTCACCATCCTTAAGGACCTTCATGATGCTGAGTGGCCCCGCATCTTAACTACGTGACCGTGAGTCAGAGCCATTCCCTTTACACCTTGGGGTGCAACAGGGATGTCCTCTGGCTCCCACATTGGACCACGTAGTTCGTCGAGCCTTCAATACCTGTACCAGAATAATTCCCGTCTGCTACAGATACAATGGGAGGCTCATCGATGCCCGGGTGCGGTCAAGGGATGGCTCCCTATTGCTCAACCACATTATGTATGCCGATGATCTGCCAATGGCTGCTCACTCGGAGGAGGAGTTCCAGGTGCTGCTGATGAACCTGGAGCTTTCCACCAACAGGTGGGGCCTTACCATCAGCCCAAACAAAGCTAAGCACCTGCCTGGCTATTTTGTACCATCGGACACTCCACCCCCACAACTCCCAATTGGTGATGGGGCAGTTGTGGAGACAGTGGAGAGTTTCCCTGGGCAGTGTGCTAATGACCGGCTCCAGTTTAACAGCAGAGGTCTCACTCCGAATCAGTCGAGCTGCAGTATCTTTTTATTGGCTGCGTAATGCTGTGTGGAAGCTACCTGGTCTATCACTCTGTACGAAGCTTCAGGTTTTCTCGGCCATGGTCATTCCCTCCCTTCTCTACGCTTGCGAAACTTGGACCCCCCTAATGGAACATCTTCGCCGGTTAGAAACATTTAGGCTGGCCTGCCTACGATCCATCCTGGCTTTAACCAGGCTGCATTGTGTGAGGAGCTCACAAATCCTTGAAATATGTGGACAAAGTCCCATCGGTGACCTCCGGCAGGCAAGGCTGCGTTGCCTGATTCATGTAGCATGCATGGCCAGCCACCGCATGCCTAAACAGCTTTTGTTCCGCCGGATCGAGGAGGCTAAACAGGCGCGGCACGGGCTGGAGAAGACATGGAGTGATGTGCTACAGGAGGACTTGGAGCTGAGTCCACTTGCGGATGACTGGTACCAGCCGTGTCAAGATCGGCCACTGTGGAGGAGGCTCCTGAAGGACGCTACTGGCCAGTTGGAGGCAGTCACCCTCCAACAACAACGGAGGACGGAGGAGCGATGCTCACAACAACGAGCGGAGCGCCGGGTGGCTAAAGCACAGAAAGTTGCCACAGCAGGGGCCACGGGTGTTGCATCAGCCAGTCATCTAAGTCAGTCGACCTGTGCCATCTGGGTTTGCCCCGTGACCTCTTGCCAGCGGACGTTCGACACTTCACGTGGCCTCAAGGTGCACATAGCCTGGCACAAGCATTGTTGTGACGTCACCGCCACTTAGTGGCGAATGGCGGTTGTTGTTCAGTCTTTGTATGTATGTGTGAGTCCATTTGTGCGTGTAACTCTATGTGTGTGTATCAATGGATTTGCGTGTGTAACTACATGTGTCTGCCTTTTTCGCCCGAGCAACGCCGGGTACTAACCGCTATCTTCTTACCTATAAACGTCACTTTTTGTCTGTCTGTCTGTCTGTCCGTCTGTCTGTCTGTCTGTCTGCGTACGCTCGCTTGCGAGGGATTTGGCGCTCGGACCGTGGGGTTTAGGACGAAAAAATTTTGCCGGTGGGCACGCCCCCGGCCCCGAGGTGGGAATAGGCATTTCCGATTTTTCGTCTCTAAACTTTAAATCGGTCCGATTATCGCTTTAGTGCGATTTCTCTTTACTTATTTATTTACTTTTGCCGACCGGCACGTGACGAACCACGCATTTGCGCATGCACGAGAGCGGTTGCCCCTGGCAACGGGCAGCAACGCCGTCGCTGCGGGGTGGACGCCATTTTTAATTCTCGTAAAAAATATGCACACGCGTTAACACGCGACGCTGAAGTAAATTCATCAAAGTTTCACATCCTCTTCACTCCCCCCCCCCCACCCCAATGTGCGCAATTACTATTATAGGGTCGGTAGATAATACAATTATAGCGATTAGACAGTATTATTCTAGCGCGGGGGGGGAGGGTAGTGGCCCCAGCACCCAGCCTCGGCCGGGTGGGCAATCTAGGCGAGTCTGGAGGCTCTGCACGGTACTAGGCCTCGACACCCCACACGTGTCAAGCGAAGACTTTGTGCTATAAACTCGATATACCCAGCGTTGCCCGGGGGGGAAATACATTTAAAATCTTCTGAAAACTTTAAAACATAACATACCAATGAAAATACAACTGTGTAATTACAATTTTAAACCCGACTCCGCCAACAATCGATTCTCTGAATCGCGCAGTTGAATCGAAGGTTGTAGACTCCTTTAGAATCGGCCGATTCCCGTTTACTATAAGTTGGTTATAGAGTCGATATAAACTGCTACGAACGGCAAATATCCGACGTTGACCGGGGCAAAAAATATACTTTAAAAAACTCCTGAGAACTTTAAAACATAACATACCAATGAAAATAAAACTTTGTAATTAAAAATGTAAACCTCCAGCGCGCCAGGAATCGATTCTTTGAATCGCGCAAAGGAATCATCGAAGGTTGTAGATTACTTTAGAATCGCCCTATTCCCGTTTAATATACTTACGTGTCGCCAAGTTTGCTTAACATTTCCAACAGACACACACATTCACACATTTAGCTTTTACATTTAACAATTACAAACGTCAGCATGTACTGCTGTCATCATAGGCAAAAATATATACACCCTCACCACTCTCCCTCAATCACCCTCACTAATCACCATCACCACTCTCCCTCACCACTCTCCCTCACCACTCACACTCACCACTCACGCTCACCAATCATCCTCACCACCACCACTCACCCTCACCACTCACACTCAACACTCACCCTCGCCACCACCACTCACCCTCACCACTCTCGCTCACCACTCACCCTCCCAACTCACCCTCACTACTCACTCTCACTACTTACCCTCACCACTCTCCCTCACCACTCACCCTCCCCACTCACAATCACTGTGGTGGTGGTACCTGCTATGATGACAGTAGTACAAGCTGACGTTTAGTATGTTAAATGTCAAAAGCTAAATTAGTGAATGTGTGTGTCTGTTCGAAATGTTAGGCATACTTGGCGACACGTAAGCAAGTTTTTAAAACGGGAATAGGGTGACTGGTGGCGGTGAGGGTGAGTGTTGAGGGTGAGTGGTGAGTGGTTAGGGTGAGTAGGGAGCGTGAGTGGTGAGCGTGAGTGGTGAGGGTGAGTGGTGAGTGGTTAGGATGAGTAGGGAACGTGAGTGGTGAGCGTGAGTGGTGAGGGTGAGTGGTGAGGGTGAGTGGTGATTGGTGAGGATGAGTGGTGAGTAGTGAGGGTGAGTGGTGAGTGGTGAGGGTGAGTGGTGAGTGGTGAGCGGTGAGGGTGAGTGGTGATTGTTGAGGGTGTGATTGGTGATGATGAGTGGTGAGTAGTGAGGGTGAGTGGTGAGTGGTGAGCAGTGAGGGTGAGTGGTTATTGTGAGGGTGAGTGGTGAGGGTCAGAGTGAGTGGTGAGGGTGAGTGGTGAGTGGTGAGGGTGAGTGGCGGTTGTGAGTGGTGATTAGTGAGTGGTGAGGGTGAGTGGTGAGGGTGAGCGTGAGTGGTGAGTGTGAGTGGTGAGCGTGAGTGCTGAGTGGTGAGGGTGAGTGTTGAGAGAGTGGTTAGTGTTGAGGGTGAGTGGTGAGTGGTTATTGGTCAGTGGTGATTGGTGAGGATGAGTGGTGAGTAGTGAGGGTGAGGTTGACTGGTGAGGGTTATTCTCACTACTCACCACTCACCCTCACCACTCACCCTCACCACTCACTCACACCACTCACGCTCACCCCTCTCCCTCACCACTCACCCCTCTCCCTCACCACTCACGCTCACCACTCACCCTCACCACTCACCCTCACCAATCATTCTCACTACTCACCACTCTCCCTCACCACTCACCCTCACCACTCACCCCTCTCCCTCACCACTCACCCTCACCTTCACCACTCTTACTCACCACTCTTCCTCACCACTCTTCCTCACTCCTCACCACTCACGCTCACCACTCACGCTCACCACTCACCACTCACCCGCACAACTCACCCTCACTACTCACTAATCACCCTCACCACTCACCCTCACCACTCACTACTCCACCTCACCACCACTACTCATCCTCACCACTCTCCCTCACCACTGACCCTCACCACTCACCCCTTTCCCTCACCACTCACCCTCACCAACCATCCTCACCCTCACCACCACCACTCTCCCTCTCACTCTCCCTCAGCACTCTCTCACCACTCACCCTCACCACTCATCAATCACGCTCACCACTCACCCTCACCAATCATCCTTACCCTCACCACCACCACTCACCCTTACCACTCACACTCAACACTCACCCTCAACACTCACCCTCACCACCACCACTCACTCTCACCACTCACCCTCACCACCACCACTCACCCTCACCACCACCACTCACCATCACCACCACCACCACTCACCCTCACCACTCGTACTCACCCTCAACACTCACCCTCACCACTCACCTCTCACCACTCACCACTCACCCTCACTGCTCACCCTCACCACTCACCACTCATCCTCACTACTCACCCTCACCACTCACCACTCATCCTCACTACTCACCCTCACCACTCACCGCTCACCCTCACCACTCACCATCACTGTGGTGGTGGTATCTGATATGATGACAGTGGTACAAGCTGACGTTTTGTATGTTAAATATAAAAGCTAAATTTGTGAATGTGTGTGTCTGTTCAAAATGTTAAGCATACTTGGCGACACGCAAGCAAGTTTTTGAATCGGGAATATGGTGAGTGGTGGTTAGGGTGAGGGTGAGTCTTGAGGGTGAGTGGTGAGTGGTTAGGGTGAGGGTGAGTGGTGAGTGTGGTGAGTGGTGAGCGTGAGTGGTGAGCGTGAGTGGTGAGGGTGAGTGGTGAGGGTGAGTGGTGGTTGTGAGGGTGAATGGTGAGGGTGAGTGGTGAGGGTGAGTGGTGAAGCAGAATGGTGAGGGTGAGTGGTGAGTAGTGAGGGTGAGTGGGGAGTGGTGAGCGTGAGTGGTGAACGTGAGTGGTGAGCGTGAGTGGTGAGGGTGAGTGGTGAGGGTGAGTGGTGGTTGTGAGGGTGAATGGTGAGGGTGAGTGGTGAGAGTGAGTGGTGAGGGTGAGTGGTGAGGGAGAGTGGTGAGGGTTAGTGGTGAGGAAGAGTGGTTAGGGTGAGTGGTGAGGGTGAGTGGTGAGTAGTGAGTGGTGGGGTGAGTGGTGAGTGGTGAGGATGAGTTGTGAGTGGTGAGTGGTGAGGGTGAGTGGTGAGTACAGTCAATATGCACTGCTGTAATCATAGCAGGTACCACCACAGCAGTATGCACTGCTGTAATCATAGCAAGTACCACCACAATATGCACTGCTGTCATCATAACAGGTCCCAACACAGCAGTATGCACTGCTGTTATCATAGCAGGTACCACCACAGTCAGTATGCACTACTGTAATCATAGCAGGTTCCACCACAATATGCACTGCTGTAATCATAGCAGTGCATATTGTCAGTAGCTACTACTGGCTCAATAGATACTACGGTACAGTCAGTAGATACTACTACAGAGTCAATAGATACTACTTCATCTGTTGTATGTAGGGTGTGCAGGCATATATACCGACGCGGGGGTAAAGATATTTTTCGAGGGGGTGGGTCCACAATTTTCGGAAACCTTTTACATCAACTATTTACCCCACACTTTATACAACTTTTTGGACTTTTGCAAGCCTCTTATAATTTGTTGGTGGAGAAATGGACAAACGGCCCACCGGGCTTTGACAATACCTTAGTATCTGTGTATATATATGTAAGGTTTTTAATAAATATATTTTTCACCCGGGCAACGCCGGGTACTTCTGCTAGTGAATTATGTAGGTTAGAAGAAAGATGTACAGTACTGTATATGTAATATGTACATTTTATTGTAGAATCCTGTTTTCGCCACTCATTGGCTCATGGCATGAAGAATGAATGTTCTCACATTTTATTTAACATCAAATTACTTACAGTATTCCCTCCTTATTCACGAACTTGCTATCCCTGATTTTGGCTATCTGGGAATCGCATCTGGAGCTCTAAGTAAAATCACGAGAGAAAATGTGATGCGAGAAAATGATGAGATAAAGGTGATAAGAGATTGATGACATATATTACTTACGTTCTTGAAAACGCTGGCGAATGCAAAATTAGTGAATGCAGAAACCTTGTTCCAATGGGAAAAAGGGGGTTACGTTCCTGATATGAATGAGCATATGAGGGAAATGGTAAATGATGAATAATAATTACTAGAATAAATAAATAATGCATTAAATAACAATGTGTTTTTTTGTATTACCTTTTATGATGATGATTTGACGACGATGGTGGTGATGGTGAGGAATGCATAAGGATGATAACGTGCAGGTGTTTGATAACGTACACTTTTCATTTTATCACTCTGGGGAGTATGAGCCGCAACACTTTCCCGATTGCAATCGCGTTCTTTTTAATGAGCCTCACAGCCGACTCGTTAATATACTAAAGTATATAAATGAGTCAACGGTAAGTACATTTAAAGTAAAAATGCACAATAGCGAGTTCAAAGCGGGATTACTGCGAGTCTTGAGGACAAAGTGGACAGCTGAGGGGGCATGCCTAATCTACGCAGTTTTAAATGTAAAACTCTGCTCGCACCTCCCCGGTATCAGTGGTCTGGCACTACATACACTCGTGAATACTAGAGTCCGGCGGGTCGCAAATAGGCAATTACTATAAATTTTGTAATTAGCGAATATGCAAAACTTAGAAATCCAAAATACGTGTATAGCAAGGGTTTACCATAGTTATTTAAGGTAATTAATTTAAAAAAATGGTTTTTGTGGACCAATATCATTATCTACGAAATGTGCTATTCACGAGCACGTCCGGAACATATCCCTCACGATTACTAGGGAATACTGTATACATTGGAACTGTTTTAGGATTTTGGATTATTACTTCAGTGGTTGTCTCTCATGATGTAATGGTTGGCAAACTGGACGTGCAATGCAGAGGTCACCGGTTTTATTCAGTCTCCTGGAGCGGCAGATAAAACAAGTGGGAACGTTTCTTAAAACACATTCCTACGGAGGGAGCTGGTAGTAACGTTGGGTTGCTCGGTCAATGGCCAGGGTCAACGGTGGCGTGGTGTATTCCGCAAATATGCCCGATTGTGAGGGCGGTCACAAGCCGGTGTGCGTAGATTAAACGTTGAGTTTTATTAGGGCACCACGGGGTGAGCAGCCCCTCCCCACCCAGCCCCACCCTCCCCACCCTCCCCACCCCGCCCCTCCCCTCCCCCCCCAGCCCCTCCCTCCCCACCCAGCCCCTCCCTGCATGACGGACAAAATAATCCCCTGTGGGCTGGTTTAACCAGGAGGTTAATACCAGTGTAACGTAGTAATCCGGCAGGAGACGAGTGAAGGGGGCAGCACTCCTCTTTATTATTCACTCACGTAACACTGACACTATACAGCCTACACAAGGCGTGCCTACACTGTTACTATTCTGAGCCTACACTGGCTACACTGCTCTGAGCCTACACTGGCTACCCGACCCGTCCCAGCTAGGATGCGGGTCCCGACCACTGGCCCATCAACCCTGATAAGGACGTCGGGCTGATGAGTACCCAGGGTCTCACCACCGGGCCACACAGAGACCCGGCCCTGATAAGGGCAGCGGGGCTAGGGGTCCCGGGGTCCTAGGCGGCTTCTCCGTCTTCGTTCTTCGCTGGTGTAAACTGCCTCGGGCGCTCCCGCGCGCCGCCTTATATAGGGCGGGGCTAATGCGGACCGCGATGTAAACACCTACATGCGGACCGTGATGTAAGCACCCGCCCCGCGATGACTCGCTACACGCCGGCGCTTACCACCTCTACATCACCCCCCACCACATAGCTCACAGCCGGCCCGGCTGTAAAAACCCCCTTAATCAACACGATGCAGTCCCGACAATCAACCGAACACAGTGCGCCCCGTAATAACAAAGCAACAATTAACAATCACAACGCAACAAGAACACGAACAGTGACAACGAACACCCTCCCAACGCCCCAATAAATAACCCAGCCCCTTAACACCCGCAAGAAGAATGCATATACAATGTCAACGAGAGAAAAAGAGAGAGAGAAAGAAAAAAAATAAACATGTACACAACCGACGTACCACCGTCCCATGACTCACAATCGCGACCCGGCGCAACCAGACCCCCACCGTCACGAGAAGCGGCGTGATTTAGCGCGAGTCCGCTTGGCCGGCCCGTCATACGGCACCGGCCGAGCTTGTCCGACCGGCGGTCCCGGCGGTCGAGGAGGGCCTTGACAAGACACTCCGGATCCGCAGTTGCTGAGGGGATCCGACTGCCGGTGGTCAGCGGCCGTCAGTTCCGAGACACCTGGAAGCGGGTCAGGTAGAGACATGTGAGGATCAGGTGGTGACGTCCCATTCCCCGAGTCAACGGACACATCACATGCTCGGCCCTGTGGACATGAAGGAAGGGTATGTGGCGCCGTAAATGGTTTCAGTCGGGAGGGGGGAACATACCAACAACGCTTCCCCCACTTAATCTGAACACACTGGGGCCGTGCAACCCGCACAATCTCGACCGGTCCCCGCCATGGCCTCAATAGTTTTGGGGATGTTGCCAACGGAGCCTGCGGACAGTGCAACCAGGCCCTCTCGCCCGGTTTCCACTCGTGCGTGTATGTCCGCAGTGCACGCAACCGCTCGTTCGCCACCTGGCGAGATCTCGAGTTGAGTGTCGCCGCTTCCCGGGCCTCGGCCAACCGAGCAATATTAAATTTGATGTGATCAGCCAATTTGGACTTAGCACGGGGTGCAGAAATCCCCAACTGGGCATCCACGGGCAGATCAGCCTCCCGGCCGTACATTAGAAAGAAGGGAGAATACCCTGTCGCCGCATGGGGAGCCATCCTATAAGCGGCGAGGACACCCGGAATCTTTAAATCCCAATCCCCCTGTGCTTCGCATACCTGATGGCACAACATCGACACAATCATTCTATGGAGCCGCTCCACCATCCCGTCTCTCTGCGGGTGGTACGGGGAGGTGCGCACCTTTTTAGTACCCAAAAGGTCGCACACTTCACGCAATAGGACACCTGAGAAATTCCTTCCCTGGTCGGTCAGCAACCGTTCCGGGGCACCTTTGTCCAACACATAGCCCTGGACAAAAGCCTCGGCCTCGGCCACGGCTGCCGCCGATTGGTTGGCAAGTGGCCAAGCCATGGGCCATCGGGTGAAATATTCGACACCAACCAGCAGGTACTTGCTACCCCTAGGTGTCACCGGGAAGGGTCCCAAAATGTCCAGCGCAACAAGTTCATTGATGCGCGAGACCTGAATGGATTGCAATGGCGGATTAGCCACGATGGGCGGCGGTTTTCGTTGGGCACACTGCACACACCCTTTAAGTACGGTGGACACGTCGCTCTCCATGCCCGGCCAATAATAATCACGCTGGAGCAAAGCGAACATTTTGTGAAACCCCAAATGCAATAGACGTTCATGAGCGGCCAGAACAACCCTACCCCACATACCAGAAGGCACGACCAGCCTATGGCGTAGGGACGTACCGTCCCATTTCATAAGGAGGCCCTGTTTAATTAGCCATGAGTCGACGCCAACCGCACCCTCCCTGGAGCAATCCGCCTTGCGGCGCAGTGCGAGAAGGGAGGCGTCGGCCATTTGGAGGCGGCCCCATTCAACGAGAGACACCGAGAGCAACGAATCCCCGCCCGTCGGAGAGAATGGTATGTCGGACTGTGGCGCATCGGCCGCGGCGAGCAGAGCTGGCGGGGGTCCCGCAATTTGAGGTTTACAATGCCCCGATCCCAAAAGACATGCACATTCCGCACGTGGTGGCAGTCGCGACAGGGCATCCGCGTTTGTATGACGCACCCCCTTACGGTAAGTAGTCGTAAATTGGTAGTCCTGGAGGACCTCCAACCAGCGGGATAACTGACCCGAAGGCTGGGCGACGCGCAGCGCATATTGAAGCGCCGCATGGTCCGTACGAACCGTAAAGTGTCGTCCGTAGAGGTATGGTCGAAATTGTTGAATAAAAACGACGATAGCCAGTAACTCGCGACGAGTGACACAGTAGCGTTGTTCCGCCGGTGACAACACCCTGCTACCGTAGGCGACGACGCGTTCGACCCCCCCGACCACTTGGGAGAGTACCGCACCAATGCCCGTGTTACTGGCGTCCGTGTCAAGCAAGAACGGTGTATTGAAATCAGGGTAACACAGGGGCGGAGCTCCCACCAAGGCGTCCCGAAGGGAGCAGAAGGCAGCCTCCTCCTCTGGTCCCCAACGAAACTTAACACCTTTCGCCGTCAAAGCATGCAGGGGCTTGGCAATGGTGGCAAACTGTTCGACAAACCGGCGGTAATAGGAGGCAAACCCAATAAAACTGCGGACCTCGCCGACAGAAGTGGGCGTTGGCCAAGAACCGACACACTGCGTCTTAGCGGGATCAGTGGAGATCCCCGAACGGCTGACGATATGCCCCAAATACCGTACAGATTCCCGAAGCAGGTGGCATTTCTGCGGTTTAAACTTTAACTTAGCGGACCGCATCCTGAGGAACACTGCCCTCAACCGTTGGAGGTGCTCCTCCAACGTTCTACTGAAAACGATGACGTCGTCTAGGTAAATTAAACAGGTATCCCATTGAAGGCCCGACAAAACCAATTCCATTAACCTCTGAAACGTGGCGGGAGCAGAATGGAGTCCCATCGGTAACCGATTGAACTCAAACAGGCCGACAGGCGTGCGAAACGCAGTTTTGGGCTTTGATACCTCGTCAAGGGGCAGTTGCCAGAATCCCGACAGCAGGTCTAACGTCGAAAAATATCGTGCCCCCGCTAAAGCATCCAGGGATTCGTCCATTCTGGGGAGCGGATATGCGTCAGCCACACAGATCTTATTAAGGCGACGGAAATCGACGCAAAAGCGCAGGGACCCATCGTGTTTTTTCACAAGCACGATGGGGGCCCCCCATGGACTGGATGAGGGCGAAATAATGTCGGCAGACAGCATGTCATTGACGGCCGATTGCATATGCTCTTTTTCGGCCGGGCTTAGCCAGAATGGATTTTGCCGAATGGGGGCCGCGTCACCCGTGTCAATGTGGTGACGTAAGAGGTCAGTGCACCCAATGTCATATTTATGTTTGCTAAAAACGTCCGAAAATTCAAGTAACAGGCCACGCAATGCCCCCAACTGTGAACTAGACAGGTCACAGGATCCGGCACACAGCGAGTCCAACCACTCCCCATCACTCCCTGATTTAAGATGCGGGGCAGGAGCAGAATCAACTTGCGCAATCAGCTGGTCACCCACAGGCACTGGTGCCGCATGAGCAAGCACGGTACCCTGTGGAATGACAGCCGCTCGCGACCCCGCATTCAAAACCACAACGAAAGGGTCCCTGTCTCCCCGCACCACCGTCTGAGCCACCGCCAAATCCAAGCCCCTGACAGCTGCGTTAGACGGACCCAACAGTACACCCTGCTCCATCGTACCCACTTCAAAAGGCTTCTGCAACCGTAGGGGTACCAGCATTTGCGATCCCGGGGGTACGCGCACCGTCTGGGTAACCATCGCGCGCACCGTCGCACAAACCGTGCGTAATTTGGTAGGGGCAGACAAAAATGATATGCGGCGGCCTGAGAGAAGCTCGATGCAACCCTGGTCAATGAGTATTTTAATGGGCATTTTAGCCAGAAAATCCTTTCCCAACAAGCAAGGAACCGCGAGGGAAGAAGAGACCAAAATATGTCCCGACAGCTTAATATCCCCGATGCGAATAGCCGCCCGGATCTGACCCACAATCCCCAAGGATCCCCCATTCGCCGCATAGCATGGAACGTCTACCGGGAGTAAGGGTCGACATTGAACAGGTAGAATGTTATATATAAGGTCGGAAATGACCGTTGCCGACGCCCCCGTCTCAATCAAAACCCGCACCTCAACCCCGTCAATCGACCCAGCGACTACGGATGAACCGGCCGATGCGGCTACGACCCTATGGGCCAGCTCAGACCACTGACCCGGTCCGAGTTCCCGTACGAACCCCCCTCCCCGCACTGAAGCATTGCCCAACTCGCACGACCCGACAGCCGTGGAACGGCGACCCGTGTGTTATGTGTGAGTGGGCGAGCATGTGTAGTGCCGCGACTTGCCGGGGGCTGTTGGGACGACTTGGGGCCTTGGGCGTCGTCCGGACGAGGTCCCGTGGCGCCTCGACGTGGAGCCCGGCACCCGGATGCGACGTGGCCTCGAAGGCTGCAGTTGTAACACCTGACGAGCGCCGTCGCTGCTTTCGGTTGCTCCAGCTTGCGGGTCGATCGCAGGGGCGACCGAGCACCCGACCTCCAGTCGTCCGCCCGCGCCGTGGCGAAGGCCTCCTCTTGGGGTAGAGCGTCTTGGGGTTCGCAGTGTGGCGTAGCTGATGCAGGAACGGAGGCTGATGCGCAGACAACAGGTCGCTTCCGCTTGAGGACTTCGTGCGCATGGATACTCGTAGAAACCCGCAACGAGCATATGTCCACTTCGTCAGCCGCGTTAATAGGAACCCCCAAGTCCTGTGCCAACGCCAGAAGCTGTTCCGTGACCATCGCGTCTTTGCCCTCCTCGTCCATTCGAGGAAAGGCGGCGTCGGCCAAAGCCAGAAGCGCAGTGCGGTAGGCGAGAGGGGTTTCCGCGTCACCTTTCCGGCGAGCGTAGAATTGATGGCGGCAGGCCGACGGTGGTCCATAGACCCTGGCCATAAGACGGAGCGCGGCCTGAAGTGTAAAGCGCCCGGCCCTCGGAGTCGACCGGAAGGTGGCGAGAGCGTCGTCGTCCAGAGTCGCCGGAAGCGCACGTAACGCCGTGGCGTCGGACCACCCCGACATCTCCTGATGAGCGAGGAACCTCCGTTGGAAGGCTCCCCAATCACCCCCCTCAGCTTGGAAGACCGTCAATGGCGGTAGCCGCTGATGAAGCGCCTGCTCTTCCTCTGATTGCAGAAGGTCCCTTGCAGCACCGTCGCACCTGGCAGCCGTGGGCCCTTCCATAGGCTGGTCCTGGCAACACCCGGCGCGCGCCGATGACGTGGGAGGCGGCACGTGGAAGTCGTCGCCCACGTGGTGCTCCTGGTTCCCGCCAATCGACAACCGAGGCGGGAAAATGGCGCCAATTTCAGTGTCCGTGGCGGGAAGCAGATTTTGGCGCCAATCCTTGGCGCGCGGAGCGGTGCTGGGCCGAGCCGGCGTTTGGCGCCAATTCTCCTCCCTCCCGGCGGTTCTCCCTCCTCCCGAAGCCGTGATCTCCACCAAAATGGAAGCCGCGGCAAGCAGCAACTCGGCCAGGCGGGAGTGTGCGTCCTGGAGCCCATCTTGCGACTGGAGCGGTGTGTCGGCCATCTGCGACGGGAGCTGCAGCGTCGGCATCTCCTCTGCCTCTCCCTCCGAAGCTTGGTGAGCCGACCCCTCTTGGTCGTCCTCCAGTTGTAACGTAGTAATCCGGCAGGAGACGAGTGAAGGGGGCAGCACTCCTCTTTATTATTCACTCACGTAACACTGACACTATACAGCCTACACAAGGCGTGCCTACACTGTTACTATTCTGAGCCTACACTGGCTACACTGCTCTGAGCCTACACTGGCTACCCGACCCGTCCCAGCTAGGATGCGGGTCCCGACCACTGGCCCATCAACCCGGCCCTGATAAGGACGTCGGGCTGATGAGTACCCAGGGTCTCACCACCGGGCCACACAGAGACCCGGCCCTGATAAGGGCAGCGGGGCTAGGGGTCCCGGGGTCCTAGGCGGCTTCTCCGTCTTCGTTTTTCGCTGGTGTAAACTGCCTCGAGCGCTCCCGCGCGCCGCCTTATATAGGGCGAGCCTAATGCGGACCGCGATGTAAATACCCACATGTGGACCGTGATGTAAGCACCCGCCCCGCGATGACTCGCTACACGCCGGCGCTTACCACCTCTACACCAGTATCACATCCACCTCTCTCCATCGATAATGAGTATACCACAATCGACCAGCAGGTCGTGTGTGGTGGGGTAAAGTGTGGATAAGCCCAACTCTTCCAAGAGATCTAGCAAGCGTGGAAGAGTAGGCCAAATACCCTCTCGAGGGATTATAGAGCTCCCTAAAGTGGAGGACCTTATGCTAGCCGTGGCATGACCAAGCATTTGCAGTGAGTTTCAATACACATGACAGAAGCGTAGTTAATCCATAGGCTTTTATACAAAATTTATCTGACATGGTACCTTGGTAAATCAATGTATGACTAGAAGAAAATGAAGCTTACACTGAAGACAAATAAAAAATTAGATGTTTTATGACAATTAAAAAAGTAATCCACCCTTACAGTGATAATCTAAGTCCCACTGAAAATGCAGTAATGTAGGATTTCTGTTAACTACCTTTGGTCAACTTATTCGAGTAGTAACGTTTCATCCCACCAGTGTCTCAGCACCCCGTGTTGACATGTGTACATTGGTTCAATGTTTGTCTGTTTCTTTAGGCAAAGGAAGAGGAGGAAATTCTCAGATATGTACAGACAGATGCAGCAAGTCTCAGTGGGCTCCTGTCCAGCATTTGGGATAATTCTTGGCCTAAACAAGAAGAAACATCCGATGAGAACATCGTCAAACACCTCCTGACATGGCAAGCTTCGGCTACATTCCTGCAGATCTGGGGTAAAGCTGCACCGTAGTTTCATTATTGTTAAGCTTGTTTGCCCAGAAAAGCATCACTGAGTCTTCTGACTCTTTTTTAGATGACAGATATAAGTGCAAAATACTACAAATAAGTCACTACAAATTAAAAAACAATACAGTATAAAAGTACAATTTACACGTTAATTCCTGTCGATTTTTCAACACCAAATTCAAGCTTGGGCACCGCAGCAAAACAACAATAACAGTTCCAGACTACACAAAGACACACATTCCTTCAATTACGTTGCACATTCAAATTGAACTCGGATGTACGGGTCAGGTTCAAATTTACAAATTACATTCACAAATTTGGCTGTATCTGGCACTGATCTTCTGCTTCATAATATTTAAACGAAGATTTACGATGTTAAGGAAGGTAATACACTTGTTCTAAAACGTTGGGGCTAAAGATATTACCAGTGAGTAACATGCGGGTAGTTGTTCAACTTTGGCAATTTGGACCATGATGCTGGCACACAATGACCTACTCTTGTGAATGACCCCACGTGGATTTGTAACATCCACTGTGGAACAGACATCACTTGTTAATACACCTGCAGTGATAATCAGGGCCACTGCTATATTTGAACCATGAGCCTCTGCAACAAGTGATAAGCTAGGGTGTAAGAGCTGCACATTCATAAATGTACTTACTTACATTACGGTAGTTCCTGATGGGGTTTTGTGTCAAGTTTTGCTCATAATCTATTTTTTTCTCTTGTGCAGGAAGCAACACGAAGCTACATGAAACAATGACCAACCAAGCTCAAATCATTCATAAAGCTCAGTCTGTGCTTGAAAAACTAATTAATGAGCTCATTGATGGGTCTGTCATGTTTAGGATCCTTCATCTGGCCATCAAGCACAAAGAAAAACTATTGGAATGCTTCGATGCTATAAATAACAACGGTAAGGAATTTGAATCTTTCTTATCTATTTCCCTGTTACCACAAATTATATCTGTACCTTGAAAAAATATCTTAACAATGCAGGGGTCCACAACATATCGATGACAATTACAGCTGCCGGCAATGGGGTAGGAGATCTGCGGGCACAGACGTGGGTTTTCTTGAATAGGCCCCGAGTTCAAGCTTCTCACACTGCACAAACCAACTAACAATGACCCCTATTGATCTCTGGGCAATCTGTGGCTTCGATCCGATGTACAGTAAGTCCTCGTTTAATGTGGTAGTTGCATTCCTGAAAAGTTCCGCATTAAACAAAAAACGTGTTAAGCGAAAATAATTTCCCCATCAATAATGTAACGATAAAGTTTGGCGAGATACAATGTACTATGCACACGATGTGAGATGACGCAACAAATATCTGAGGGTACGCTGCCGCGTGACTGTATCATTCGGCATACTGTATCACTACTGCTTAGCCGTGCAGCTCAAGAAGTTTACTGTCGACCGCTCAGGTACCACGTTATAATGATGCACGTTCTGCGTTTTAACGTTGCGCGTTTCACGTTGTGCAAAGCATTCCGTAATGGAAGAACCTCGTTATAGCAAAAAAACGCATTGTATGAACACCGCGCATTAAATCAGGACTTGCGGTATGGGCTAACAGTTGAAACCCCCGATGCAAATATGAACAAATAACACGTTTATTTATACATTTCCATTGTTGGGCTAGGCCAAGGGGATACGCCTGACATCGCTAAGGGGTCGGCGGTGTTCACGTGGGGTTAAAACAGGTCCCTGTGGGGTGGGCTGGTAGGAACAAACAAATGAATGGCTATAATAAAATGAAATGGCAAAAAATGGGGACCAATAAGTGGATGGAAACGTAGACGTAGTGGAACATAGGAAACAATAAAGTAGTAGTAACCGTTGTGGAAAAAATACTAGTATTGCACAAGTATGTACCTACGTGAGTGCAGCTTGGATCAGACACAGTGAGTAGTAACAATCTGCACGATATGCAGATTGTTACTACCCCTGCCGCGGTAGCCCTGCCCAGCCCCGCGTAGCCCCGCCCCCTACCGCTGTAGCCCCGCCCAATACACCCCTAGCGGGGGAGAGATTCTCAGGCCTGACTCTAGGCTGGAGACCCGCCGACGACGGGGGGGTAGGGAGTGTATTTTAATGTAAAAGCTTAAAATTTAAATGTTTTATTTAAAAACATGAGGGAATGTAACATTGTTAAACATTAACTCCCTTTCACACACACGGGGGTACGATATGAAGGGAGAGTTAGAGGCCTAGTTCTAGGCTTTAGGCCTAGCTGTAGGCTTTAGGCCGCTGTGAGTTAATTTTTAATTTAAATGTTTTAATTATTTATGTAAAAGCTTACAATTTAAATGTTTCTATTTAAAAACATGAGGGAATGTAACATTGTTAAACATTAACTCCCTTTCACACACGCGGGGGTACGATACGAAGGGAGAGTTAGAGGCCTAGTTCTAGGCTTTAGGCCTAGCTGTAGGCTTTAGGCCACTGTGAGTTAATTGCTTTAGGCCTAGCTATAGGCTTTAGGCCGCTGCGAGTTAATTTTGAATTTAAAAGTTTTAATTAAAAGCTATCTCGGAATTATAAGGGAATGTTACACTTGTTTAGCCAGTAAAAGCGTCACTGAGTCTAAAGGTTTTTGTAGGGTCATGCCAAGTGTTTGCAGTAGGGGGCGATGTTGGTACACGGACGGACGGACGGACGGACGGTATAATCTATTGTAGGCTGGTTCACTTCGTTCCTACCAGTAACAGGTCCCTATGGGGTGGGCTGGTAGGAACGAACAAATGAATGGGGGGGTAGGGAGTGTATTTTAACGTAAAAGCTTAAAATTTTAATGTTTCTATTTAAAAACATGAGGGAATGTAACATTGTTAAACATTAACTCCCTTTCACACACGCGGGGGTACGATACGAAGGGAGAGTTAGAGGCCTAGTTCTAGGCTTTAGGCCTAGCTGTAGGCTTTAGGCCGCTGTGAGTTAATTTTTAATTTAAATGTTTTAATTATTTATGTAAAAGCTTTAAATTTAAATGTTTATATTTAAAAACATCAGGGAATGTAACATTGTTAAACATTAACTCCCTTTCACACACGCAGGGGTACGATACGAAGGGAGAGTTAGAGGCCTAGTTCTAGGCTTTAGGCCTAGCTGTAGGCTTTAGGCCGCTGTGAGTTAATTTGTAATTTAAATGTTTTAATTATTTATGTAAAAGCTTTAAATTTAAATGTTTCTATTTTAAAAACATCAGGGAATGTAACATTGTTAAACATTAACTCCCTTTCACACACGCGGGGGTACCATACGAAGGGAGAGTGTGAGGCCTAGTTCTAGGCTTGAGGCCTAGTTCTAGGCTTTAGGCCTAGCTGTAGGCTTTAGACCGCTGTGAGTTAATTTTTAATTTAAATGTTTTAATAATTTATGTAAAAGCTTTAAATGTATTAAAAACATAAGGGAATGTAACATTGTTAAACATTAACTCCCTTGCACACACGCGGGGGTACGATACGAAGGGAGAGTTTGAGGGGTTGTTCGAGGCTTTAGGCCTAGCTGTAGGCTTTAGGCCGCTGCGAGTTAATTTTTAATTTAAAAGTTTTAATTAAAAGCTATCGCAGGGAATTATAAGGGAAAGCGTCACTGAGTCTATAAAGGTTTTTGTAGGGTCATGCCAAGTCTTTGCAGTAGGGGGCGATGGTGCTACACGGACGGACGGACGGACGGACGGACGATATAATCTATTGTAGGCTGGTTCACTTCGTTCCTACCAGTATAAGCAGTGTTACTGTATGTGTGCACATTCTCAATTCTAAAGCAACATACTTATTATTAAACTAAATGTCTTAGCTGTTACTTCATATGTAAATGTATCTATAATTGAATCCTTTTTTATTATTTAATGAAACAACCCTGTATCTTGATAGGGGTACACTTGTTGTTTATAGGTTTGGTAAAGGTTATATAATACGAGATTTCGGACCTCAATAAGAGTTTGATTAAAGTATCAAAATTGACATTGAACTGAATCCCATGTTCCAGTGATTTCTTTGATTTTTGAAAGTTAAATAATCTTTTGTTTTACTTTGTAGATTCCAAGACAACAAAGACCACTCGGACAGACCTTGAGATGGTGTTGGGCTGGCGGAAAAGTGAAATTGACAAATTTAAATTTCAGATAACCCTCGTGAATGAGCTGCTGTCAAGATGTGAGATTGTCAAGAACCATATGAATGGTGGGCAATGCAGGAAACTTTATTTTTTTATGTTTAAATATTTTTTTTATTTCAGAGGTGTTGACAATCCATTGACATTTCCAGGTCCAAGCTTGAGAAAATTCACATTGATTCAGTCAGTGTTCTTAGGTCAGTGATTGCATACAGGGGAGTAATTTTTTTTTAAACAGGTAAATGTGTTTTGGTTAAATAAGGTATTAGAGTACAACAAACCCTTCCCACTCGTGGGTTTAGCTATTACGTTTTATTTGGTTTCATGCCCAATTTATTGAGATATGGTGCTGCCGCGGAAGAATACATGGTGTCGTCTTGTCTCCCAAGCGGCCCATTGCGGGTCCCAGGCCATGCGGTGTTCACAACCGCCAGTGAGGAGCCAGTGGGGTTCAGCCACATGATTTTTCTTACTCTAGTGTACAGTACTATACAGTGAGGGAAAAAAGTATTTGATCCCCTGCTGATTTTGTACGTTTGCCCACTGACAAACAAGTGATCAGTCTATAATTTTAATGGTAGGTTTATTTGAACAGTGAGAGATAGAATAACAACAACAAAATCCAGAGAAACGCATGTCAAAAATATTACAAATTAATTTGCATTTTAATGAGGGAAATAACTATTTGTTCCCCTCTCAATCATAAAGATTTCTGGCTCCCAGGTGTCTTTTATACAGGTAACGAGCTGAGATTAGGAGCACACTCTTAAAGGGAGTGCTCCTAATCTCAGCATGTTACCTGTATAAAAGACACCTGTTCACAGAAGCAATTAATCAATCAGATTCCAAACTCTCCACCATGGCCAAGACCAAGGAGCTCTCCAAGGATGTCAGGGACAAGATTGTAGACCTACACAAGGCTGGAATGGGCTAAAAGACCATCGCCAAGCAGCTTGGTGAGGTGACAATAGTTGGTGCGATTATTCGCAAATGGAAGAAACACAAAAGATCTGTCAATCTCCCTCGGCCTGGGGCTCCATGCAAGATCTCACCTCGTGGAGTTGCAATGATCATGAGAACGGTGAGGAATCAGCCCAGAACTACACGGGAGGATCTCGTCAATGATCTCAAGGCAGCTGGGACCATAGTCACCAAGAAAACAGTTGGTAACACACTACACCGTGAGGGACTGAAATCCTGCAGTGCCCGCAAGGTCCCCCTGCTCAAGAAAGCACATATACATGCCCGTCTGAAGTTTACCAATGAACATCTGAATGATTCAGAGGACAACTGGGTGAAAGTGTTGTGGTCAGATGAGACCAAAATGGAGCTCTTTGGCATCAACTAAACTCGCCGTGTTTGGAGGAGGAGGAATGCTGCCTATGACCCCAAGAATACCATCCCCACCGTCAAACATGGATGTAGAAACATTATGCTTTGGGGGTGTTTTTCTGCTAAGGGGACAAGACAACTTCACCGCATCAAAGGGACGATGGACGGGGCCATGTGCCATCAAATCTTGGCTGAGAACCTCCTTCCCTCCGCCAGGGCATTGAAAATGGGTCGTGGATGGGTATTCCAGCATGACAATGACCCAAAACACACGGCCAAGGCAACAAAGGAGTGGCTCAAGAAGAAGCACATTAAGGTCCTGGAGTGGCCTAGCCAGTCTCCAGACCTTAATCCCATACAAAATCTGTGGAGGGAGCTGAAGGTTCGAGTTGCCAAACGTCAGCCTCGAAACCTTAATGACTTGGAGAAGATCTGCAAAGAGGAGTGGGACAAAATCCCTCCTGAGATGTGTGCAAACCTGGTGGCCAACTACAAGAAACGTCTGACCTCTGTGATTGCCAACAAGGGTTTTGCCACCAAGTACTAAATCATGTTTTTCAGAGGGGTCAAATACTTATTTCCCTCATTAAAATGCAAATCAATTTATAACATTTTTGACATGCGTTTTTCTGGATTTTGTTGTTGTTATTCTATCTCTCACTGTTCAAATAAACCTACCATTAAAATTATAGACTGATCATTTCTTTGTCAATGGGCCAACGTACAAAATCAGCAGGGGATAAAATACTTTTTTCCCTCATTGTACATGTGTAGTGCCTGAAAGTATGCATCACACGCTGAAGTCGGTGTACGCGCACACGGCGTACAGTGGGAGCAAACGAGATCGAGGTGTTGCTGTTGCTTGGCGTGAGAAGAGGGTCGGAGACGAGTAGGGAGCAAATAAGGACATGGGGCGCTGATTGGCTGGTTGTTGTTGTTGTCGAGATGTGGGGCCGCGCTGTCTGAGGACGGTAGCAGGTGGCAGGGAGTAATTAAGGATGCAAGGTGCTGATTGGCCGAGAGGTTGTTGTTGTTGCTGAGTGGCGCCGCATTGTCGGGGGCTGGAGGCGAGTGACATCGCGGGGGATGCCCCAGATTAATTGAAGATTAATTGGCTCGGGGATAAAAAGAGGGGTTTTTGGAGGAGACGGGAGTTCACGCCTGGAGGAGACAGAGGATGTAGGAGTCGAAGCAGCAGAGCTAATAGCAGTAAAGAAGTGTAGGGTAGCAGTGTAGAAGTGTAGGGTAGCAGTGAGACGACGAAGCCAGTAGGAAGCGGCTTGAGTGTGGAAAGAGAAGCTGATAGAGTTACGACTGAGTGTGACGGCGGAGCCGATAAAGAGCGGCTGAAATGTGGCAGAGAGAGTGGAGAGGAGAGTCGACGGAGGAGTGATGGGGAGCGAGTGAGGCCGGCGGAACGCGGCGAGCGAGCGGAGAGGGCGGAGGAGAAATGTTGATCGGTGTTAGCTGGAGGAGTGTTGATCGGTATTAGCTGGAGGAGTGTTGATCGGTATATGCGAAATAAAGTGGAAGAGGAAAGACAAGAAGCTGTCGTGTCAAGTCGAGCACTACACATATAGTATTGTACACTACGTACGTTTTTGCATTCTATACATTTACTGTGCAAGTTATATTTAACATTATAAAATATATTTATCATTATTTACATTCTAAATACTTCCTGTTTAATGTTTGGGTTGATGTAGGGTAACATAAATCAAAAGGAGGGGTTGGTGTCATATTACAAACCGTGAACCAAACCATAATTTTCCCATTTGCCTTTGAGTTTGCGGATCACGGATTTGACGATTGCTGTCGTTTTCAAGAACGTAACCCACGTGATGGGCAAGGGTTTGCTGTACAATGTGTATAAGGTTCAGGAAAAGTGTCAACTCCACTTAAAATTATAAATATATTACAAATATATAACTTGAAGAAGAGGGACTATAATAGGCTTGTAGAGGTAATGGAGATAATTGCACAACATTTGATCAATAGTGAACTATCTTACAAATTACGTAATGAGAGTGTGTGTGTTTTTCTTTTATAAACAGATGACTATAAAAATCTACAAAATAATTATGAAGAGAGTCTAAAATCTGATTCAAAACCTATCAAAACCCTCTGGCTTGCCAGAGTATTGGGCAAAGAAGAGATGCTGGGGCAACCATTACTTTTTCTCGAGACGGAACAACAGGAAATGGCCAAACAACTTCTCAAACTGAAGGGATCTTTTCTTTTTTCTGAATCATGGAAGAACCAGATGAAACACATGAAAGACTCCGGGAAGCTTTACAAATTGCCAGCCTTTTCTCTAGCCAATGTGTTTGAACACATTTGGAAACCAGCTTATATATGCCTTGAGAAGCTCTACAATTACTTAAAACATGGCACAATCAGCCTTGGTGATGTTCACACAAAATTCAAAAACAACAGTGAAGAATCCTTAAAGAAAGAGTTTTATATTATTGCCCCTGCATTGGACGGGCCTGACTGTTCAAAGCAAGATATGGCTGTCTGGATAGAAGAGAGACTTACCCAGATAAGCCACTACAGGCAAATCAGCGAGGCTGCTAGATCAGCAAAAGCCGTCTCAGAAATAGTGGACTGCCTTGGACTGACGGGAGATTTTCGGCTTCTCAGAGAGTTGTCACATCACGTAAGTAACCATGAATATTTCAAAGTCCATCGCGTGCATCGGGTTGAAAGAGTACTGTGGCTGGTTAATATATTTAATAAAAGGACACTAAAACTGAGAGAGGTCTAGTACAGATTAACTATGGATTTATTTTGATTGCATGTGATCTGAATGATCGTTTGGAGGGAGAGCAATGGGATAATTTGGTGTGGATCATATATGAATCATGTAAGCAAACTAATCTATTAAAGAGCGCAAAGTGCAATTAATTTAACTTTCACTTTTAACCACAGAAAATAGTATCTTTATGATTGTTTATGAAAGGTAGCACCACTGCGACTACATTATTAAAGGTCAGTAATATTAATTTCAAAACTATTAAAAACTAAAATTTTCTCGACAGTTTGTTCAGATATGATCTGATCAGATGATAAGGAAATCAGCATATGATCTGAATACGATTCATCTCATCCAATGCCCACGACCTATTCGACCAAACCTGTTTGGGACCGATTACATTTCTCATCCGATCCAATCCCTATTCAATGTGTTCTAACATCTGTACAAAACAATCTATGTGTACCTGATTTTATACTTATGTAGTGTCAGTGATTCGGAGACGAGGTTTGTAGGAGGCACCTTCTTTTATGTCCACCAACGTCACAGGTCCCCGCCAAGGCCTGTGCAATTTAGGGGATGTGCCCACCGGCACCTGAGGGCAGTGGAGCCATGCCAGATCGCCCACCGACCAGGGCATGTGGGTACGCGATCGACGCGCATACCTCTCGTTCCTTGCCTGCGTACGGGCCGTCGCACATCTGGCGGCCTCTCACGCCTCTGTAACCCATTCAAGCGAGTCCCGCACGTGATCAGGCAAGGAAAGGGATGGCTGTTTCCTCGGCGTACCCAGTTGTACATCAATGGGGGGTATGTTCTCCTGACCATACATCAAGAAAAATGGCGAATATCCCGGGGACGCGTGCGGAACCATGCGGTATGCCGCCAATACGCCAGGTATGTGCAGGTCCCAATCGGTCTGCTTTTCATTCACCGTGTGACAAAGCATAGCCGAAAGGGTGTGGTTAAATCGTTCCACCATGCCATCCATTTGCGGATGGTAAGGGGAAGTGCGGATTTTCTTTGTGCCCAGCGCATTGCAAACATCCCTGAGCAATTTGGAGAAGTTACGTCCCTGATCCGAGAGCAGCCTCTCGGGTGCTCCTTTATCCATGACATACCCATTCAAAAAAGCATCGGTAATGGACGCGGCCGTTTGGTCAGGCAGAGGCCAGGCCATAGGCCATCGAGAAAAATATTCTACCCCGACCAGAAGGTATTTGTTGCCCCTAGCCGATGGAGGGAACGGCCCGAGGATGTCCAGAGCAACTAATTCGTTTATGCGGGATACCTCAATGGAACGTAATGGTGGCACATAATGTTTCCGAGGCGGTTTCCTCTTCGCACAATCATGGCATGTCCGGACAAAGTAGTTGACATCTGCCGTCATGCCGGGCCAAAAGAAATCTTTCTGCATTGCGGCCAATGTCTTCTGCACGCCGAGGTGCATTAATTTGTCAGCGTGCAGAGCGCGAAGCAGGTCATGGCGAAGGGATGTAGGCACGACCAAGCGTGGTCGGTCAGACAATCCGTCGGTACACATCAATAGTCCCGCCTGGCCCCGGAACATCCGCCACTTCCATCCCGCCAAATAAGCTCTCGGTTACCCGATCAATTTCCGCAGCGGAGCCAGAGAGGTATCGGCCTCCTGCTCGCGTAGCCACAGCGAGTGCGGTAGCCGCAGGGTATCATCAGTATCCACTGGCACGTCCTGGCTGTCGTCGTTTGACATCGTCCCCATAACCGGACAGGGCGAGGTAACCGGCGCCCCGCAGCGGTGCATACCCATCAGACAAGTGCACGGGGGAATGGGTGGTAACCTGGAGAGCGCGTCCACGTTGGCGTGGCGAGCACCCTTGCGGTACGTGATATCGAAGGAAAATTCCTGTAACGATTCCAACCACCGAGCCAATTGGCCTGACGGTTGGTCCAATTTTGACGAGTATTGCAAAGCCGGGTGATCAGTGCGAACAAGGAATTTCCTTCCGTACAGGTACGGCCGGTACAGGCGGACAAAATGTACGATCACCAACAGTTCCCGCCTTGTCACGCAATATCGTGTTTTTGCCGGGGACAGAACCCTGCTGCCGTACGCAACCACTCGTTCAACTTCGTCTTTACGTTGTGATAAAACGGCCCCGATGCCGATATCGCTAGCATCCGTGTCAAGGATGAACGGCTGGGAAAAGTCCGGGTAATCGAGCGTAGGCGCCGTGGCGAGGTAATCCCGAAGCGAGTGAAAAGAGCGTTCCTCCTCTGGGCCCCATTTAAACCTTTGATTTTTGCCCATCAGAACATGCAATGGTTTAGCCAGTGTGGCAAAGTTCTTAACGAACCGGCGATAGTAGGAGGCGAACCCAATAAAATGCCGAACATCGCCCACCGAAGTGGGTGTGGGTCACTCTCGGACACACCGCGTTTTCTGAGGGTCCGTGGACACGCCATCCGAACTGACGATATGACCCAAGTAACGGACGGAGTGTTGCAAAAGGTGGCATTTCTTAGGTTTAAACTTTAGGTCAGCCGACCGCATCCTTTGAAAGACAGTCTCCAGGCGTTGGAGGTGTTCCTCGAACGTGTAGCTAAAAACGATATCGTCTAAATATATGAGGCACGTTTCCCACTGTAATCCAGCCAGTACCAGTTCCATCAGTCGTTGGAACGTCGCCGGAGCCGCATTCAAGCCCATAGGCAGCTGGTTAAACTCGAAGAGGCCTTGTGGTGTGTGGAATGCCGTCTTGGGTTTTGACGCATCATCGAGGGAGAGCTGCCAAAAGCCCGAGGACATATCGAGAGTGGAGAAGAATTTCGCACCCGATAAAGCGTCCAATGAGTCATCCATCCGTGGTAAAGGGTATGCGTCCGCCACGAAAATCTTATTCAACCGGCGGAAATCTACACAAAATCTCGTCCCACCATCCTTTTTCTTAACCAGTACCACCGGCGCGCCCCAAAGACTGTTGGACGGCGAGATAATATCTGCCGCCAACATCTCGTCTACCGCGCCGCGTACGTGTTCCCTTTCTGCCGGGCTCACGCGATGCGGATGCATACAAATCGGAGGTGACGCACCGGTGTCAATATGGTGCGACAAAAGCGACGTGCGGCCGAGATCCAAATCATTTTTACTGAAAACGTCAGCATACTGTAGTAATAACGAATGCAAAGCAGTTCTTTGTGCGTTTGACAAAGATGAATTTTCCCCGCACAAGTCCGTGATCCACCGTTCCTGTGAACGATCGCGTGGGGGTCCATCAGTGGGTGTTTTAATTTGCGGCTTACCGTCAAAAGTGGCGAAATCGGTAGTGGCGTGAGCCAACACCGATCCCGCCGGGACAACAACCCGGTCCGGCCCACCATTCAACACCTGTATGAACGGGGCCTGACCCGGCCGTGTAATCGTTTGGGCTGCCACCAAGGAAAAAGATTTAGCCACCGAATTTGACGGGGATAATAGCACACCCATAGCACCGTCCTTAAAGTGAAGGGGTTTTCGGTAACGCAGCGGGACAAGCATTTGTGTGCCTGATGGAACTTCTACTGTGGCAGCGACCATGGCGTTAACTGCGTTACCCGGTGGCGAACGGGCCAGCAGGGAAGGCAGAAACGACATCCTATGACCCCCCGGCATTTCCAAACAATCCTGGTCGACCAGTATCTTAAGTGGCATGCGGCGCAAGAAATCGGTGCCTAGCAAGCATGGGACGGCAAGTGAGCGCGAGATCAACACCGATCCGTTAGCGTTAACATTACCGATAGCAATACGCACATCGACTTGACCGAATATACCCATGCTACCCCCATTTGCGGCTACACACACGTCATCAACCGGACGGATTCGCGACGTGGGAATAGACAAAAGCTGGAAAATAACATCAGAAATGATGGTGGCAGACGCGCCAGTGTCCACCAAAATACGTACCGTCGACGAACCCGACGCCGCAGCCACAACCCTACGAGCCAATTTTTTCCATTGTGTAGTAGAGTGTGGTAATGAGACAGAAGAATCACAATGTTCATCTGAAGTGCAACCATGTGTGCGAGTGGATGAATGATGTGCCAAGACCTGCCGGGTGTCCGATTTGTACCTACTCGCCCGAGGGTGTCGCGGCTCCGCACCCGGCGGAGGAGATGGAGGTCCACTCGGCGGAAGCGGCGAAGGCAGAGGTCGGCCCCGGCAGTCGCGGGCAAAATGGCCTCGTCGGCGACACCTAAAACACGTGGCCGTCGTCGGCCGGCGGTCCGTCGACCCGGCCCCCGCACGTGGTCGGCTTGCGTAGTCACCACGCCGATCGTGCAGCCGCCGTCTCGGAATCCAGTGCGGAACAGCAGCCACCACCTCGTCGTCGCCGGAGTCATCGGAGCAGTGGACGACCTGTCGTGGAGACCACCCTAAAGGTGGGCTGTCGATTTCAGGTTTCCCCGTCCATGCCGCCATCTGATCCCAGCGCTTGATGTTAAATTTAGCGTCCAGGCAGCACGCCACCCATCATGATGTAAGCGGTTTGTGGCCGCATACCGGCAGCGAGATGTTGAGTTCCTGGGACAGCTCCAGCATACGGGAAAGGATGAGAGGATCGAGGTGATCAGCCTTCGCGTCGGGGTAAGCGGCCATGGCCAACGCCACCAACGCCCCCCGGTAAGCCAAAGGCGACTCCTCTGATCCTCGACGACGTGACATAAATTTTCTTGTGGCTGCTGTCGGCGGGTCGTAAAACTCCGCCATTTCTGCGAAAGCATCACGAAGCGTCTTCTTCTTGGACGCCGGGATGGATCGGAAGACCGCCAGGGAAACATCGTCCAGCAGTGTGGGCAGCGCTTCCAGCGCCTCCGTCTCCGTCCATCGCACGGATCTGAAGGCCGACTCGAAGCGCCACGTAAAAGCACTCCAATCGTCCCCGGCGATAAATTCCTTAATCTGTGGAAGCCGATGTCAGTGGTGGCAGGCAGACGCCTCGAGCGTCTCCGATTGCGCTTCCCGCGGTCTGCACGTCTCCGTCAAAATGGCGTCGGGTGGCCGCGTGGTGTCAGCCTCGCCCAAAATGGCATCCAACGGCTCCGTCGCAGCTGCCCCGCCTGAGATGGAGGCCTCTTCCCGCGTGGCAGGAGCAGTGGCGGACGCGGATTCCCGCCCACGATCTTGGTCTGCGGCATTAAGCTGGACTGCTAGCTGGCGACCCAGGGCTGGTGAGGATACGACCGCCGTCACCAAACTCAGCAAAATCGCGCGTAGCGACTCAATCTGCTCCGCCATCAGCCGCCACCCGTCATTCGCCCCTGAGGTGGTCGTATCTTCCCTCTGTCGGCATTGAGAGGCGTCGAGGAGAGCAGCAGCCAGAGGCAGAGGAGCTGTAGCTCCCAGCAGATCTTCCTCGTCCATCTCGACATCTTTCTCCGATGGAGGGTCGGGTGGGTTCTTCTATCTGAGGTGCTTGGATATCTTGGAGATCGTCCAAACGTTCCCAGAAGAACTTCTGACACCAATGTAATAAACCTCCTTGAGACGGCTTTCGGAATCGGTCCTTTATTTCCACTTCCACAGTTCACAAACACTCCCCATTGCTGGCAGGCAACTGGAAGCGGGCAGACAGCCACCAGAGACGCACCGCCCACGTGGCACCCGGAGCCCCGCATGCGCGTGGCCCCTCGCTTTTTTCGTCCCGTGTCTGCCCCCGAGTCTCCCGTCTCTCCCCTCTTTAACGCCTGGGTCACGTGGTACCCTTAAGCCAATCCTGAATAGCCAGCGTCGAACATTCCAGATTACCCCCATCAACTCCCGGGACCACGCCTCTGACCTGGCTTCCCATTAGCTGAGGCCAAGACCGGCAGAGCCAATCACCCTAGCTAACATGCCGTGATCACGCCGAGGCCATGCTCCCAGGCTCTCCCCTCATTGGCTATAAAGCAGGACCGGCAGAGCCGATCACCACGTGAGCCGGACATGGCTCTTATTACAAATGTAATGCAACTCAGAGAGTCGGCTAACACAACAGTTAACACTTTACCTGGTTGATCACGTCCTTCCAAAGATTGCTAAAATTTGAATCCATCTTCTCGGTTGAAGTCATATCTGAGTTGTGTGGAAATCCTCCCCTTAGAGGCTGTTCAATCTTGATTTGAAGCTTTCGTGACTGCAGGAATTCAGACACACACAAAACCGAGAGACAGACACACACAAAGAGACACACATAGAGAGAGACACACACACAACAACATCACATCCAGTTATAGTGTGCTACAAAAAACGAGAGCCACCACCACATCGAGAGAAAGGGGCAAAGTTGGCTTTGTTAGTGAGACATTTAGCACGTTAATGTAAAGACTTAACTTGGTAATGTAATTTGGTAATGTAACTCAGAGAGTAAGAAATAACTGCTAACAATGGCAGGTAGGAAGGAAACATCAACAACCAGTTAAGTAAGGCTTTACCTGGTTCATAACGTCCTTTCACAATGATTGCTCAATTTGTACCCATCTTCTCGGTTTAAGTGTGTCTGTGTTTATATATCTGGATGGCTTCATAAACAAATCTTTGATGGTAGCCCGAAGGTTTGCAGAGTATCTTGGTCTCAGAAAAAACAATGTCGTGTGAGCCCACAGTGTTCTAGCAGTGAACAGCTACGGCAGAGGTATTGGTTCTGCCGTGTTTCAAATCTGCCTTGTGTTCGCGAACACGGTCCGAGACATGTTTCGTTTTCCCAATATAACTGCTACTGCAGACACAACTTAGTTTGTAGACACCAGGGTATTGCATGTCAGAAAATATATGCTATCATGGTCCGCATGCAATGATTAATCGTCGTTTAATTGAGAAATTGACCTTTGCTATCTATTTCCATTATTATCTTAAGATAAGAGAGATTTCCACATATGCTTTGCACATCATAACTGCATTACTTCACGTAGAGTAAAATAAACGTATATTTTGGCTAGATTTTGGGCAATTATAAGCAATGTATATATATTTTTTCTTGATGTCTATCAATGTATGGTATGTTCACAAACTATAATGTCTTGCAGGATCAGGAGACATTCAGAAGAAATCCTCTCAATTCCATAAATGAAGATCTTGTTAAAACGAAAGACATTCTAAAAGGACTCAATAATAATTTACAGCAAAGTTCGGATGCTTTCTGCCAATGCAGTGAAAAACTATTTATAGCATGGATCAAAGAGACTGTAAAGAGTAAGTTTAGGACACAATGAACAATCCTTGAATAGACCAAGAGGCACCAATTTTGGGGAACAAATATATATTTTTTACTCGTATAGAAAATAAACTTATGAGATGCATTGAAATCTACAGGTTTGTCCAGTTATCTTGTGACCCCCAATTAATTGACCCCTAAATGTTGTGCCTTTGCATATTCGTTTCTGTTTTATAGTAAGTTTTAGAGAATTAAATTGGGGCCACAATACATCTGGCCCAACCTCAAATAGGAATAAAGCCAATGCATGAATTTCCCAAAAAAACCAACGTTTTCCTTTTGTAATTGTGCAGATGGTATTTGCTGAACATTTATTCTAAATATGAACGTTGCAGATGTTAAGGAATTGAAAGTCTTTGTTGACTTGGCTTCCATTTCGGCTGGTGAAAATGACATGGACATTGACAAGGTGAAGATCTTCCACGATGCCGTGCTGGGTTATGCACCCTTGCTGTACAAACTTGAGGTAGATGTGGGCATTGATGAGCTCGTGCAGGCCCTCCAGCAGCTGCAGGCCACAATGGATACCGATTGCAATATTCCCCGAAAGCTGGTGAGTATAAACTTTCTTTATAAGTTACGTGATTTTTAAACCCCACAATCTCTGTATTTATCTTGTGTTACAATGTTAACAGATGAGATGCAGGGTACTGTACTTCAATACATTTTTTTATCAACCCCTCCTTATAGCACTGTGCCCGGCGTTTAATCAAACCTCAAACGAGGAAGAAACATGTTTTGCTTATGCATGGTTTCGTTAGTGATTTCCAACATGACTTTATCTTTGGAATTATTGCACTGTTATTAAGGTGAACAGTATTACTTTCTGCGCTATGGTTCATAAACAGCCATGCATTAAAAATATAGAAAACTTAAAGTACCCAAGGAAGCATGAGGAGATGCTCTCTTGGAATTATATTGATAAACATTTAGTAAGACGTGGATTAGAGAATATACTCAGGTTAGTGACATTCAAAATTGTTCATCAAAGTGAGTGGGGCTTGGGCTTGACAGTGGTTAAGAAGGACCGAGTGGCAGCCAAGGCAGGCAATGTCCCTGAGAGGCCATCCTCCGAAGAGATGGATTTAATTAGCTTGTGTCCAGGTGCTTGGTGGATTGTTTCATAGCAGTCTGTGGGGGATGGTGGAGGCCTGGGGTGGCATTTATACAGCAGTGGATTGATCAAGGGTAATAATGATAAATAATGTTTCATCTGACTCACAATAGGTGACGTCACATGGTACATGACGTCACACGGCAAGCAGGTGTCTCCAAGTGGGGAGCGGGAAACAGAAACGGGCAAATGTTGGACATCACGGGATTGGCTCAAATGTAAAAATATCATAGTACAGATATTCCTCCTATTTATCTGTAATGCACACATCCCACTGATTAACAGCTTTGTGCAATGCATCTGAATTTTAGCTGTAACTATTATTACCCTTGTTTTCCCAAGAAAGCCTCACTGAGCCTCATGACCTTTTCAGGAGGGTCCCTCCAAGTTTTTGCAGTAGGGGGTTATGGTTTCTACGTGTAATCCCAACTGAATAAGTAGCAGATAATTTGGAAAATTTGGACCATGGCACTAGCACACAATGGCCTCCTCGTTTCGACTGACATCAGGGAATCTTTCATGTCTGCGGTGAAGCAGCCGGTGAATATGTTAAGGTTAATACACCTGCAATAATAACCAGGAAAGCCTGCCGGATTCGAACCATGAAGCTCTGCAACAAGTGGATGAGCACGAACGTGGTACTGCTAGGCCATGTCCCTGCCCCTAATGTCAGTACTACATTTGGAACATATGTTTATTTTTAAACCCACCGTTTAGAAAAAAAGTTTAATATGTGAAAGAACACTTGTAAAATAATAAGTGCTTTTTAACGGTGTTCTTCCTGAGAAGTTTTTCGGTTAGATCAATTCGAGCACGACGTTTCGCCAGCATGATCATGCGATAACTGTCGCCTGATGATGCTAGTTGTAATTCCTGGCGAAACGTCGTACTCCAATTGTAAATTTTGTGGATTTACTCTCCAACACATTGGTGTGCTGTACTAGTAATGAATTGGCATATTGTTTCCGTGACAAACCTGACTAATTGGCTGTGTCGGGTGGTGATGGCTTTAACGACACATTTATATTTACGCAATCTCACCCAAACACCTCTATTAGGGATCATTTTGGTCGCGAAAGCCTGCGTGTTAAACTGGTGTTCTTCCTGCTTTACAGATTGATTCTTGTGCAAATAAAGAGTGGCTGCAAGCTGTCCATGAGGCCCATGGTTCAGTGGAGAGGTCATCCTTCGTGCAGGCGAAAACCATTAACCAGAAGGGCATCTTTCACATTGAACACTGTTCTGAGCAGGGGAAGGTACCCTATGCATTTCATAAACCTCATTTTCATCTTCATGGGTGCAGTGGGAAATGCTCTCACAATGTTAATGATTAATGTGTTTAAGGAACTAAATACACAGATATTATCCCTCCCTCAATGCTGCTGAACTGAGCCATTTGTAAAAGAGCACCATTGCCTATAAGTATCCGCCAGTTCAACACTGGTTTAAACAAGGCTGACTGCTGATAAGATATCGTACAAAAAACTGGCCCAGAGTTTGTTTCTGTTGAACCAATGCTGCTGAAATTGGGATGTGCTAAACAAATACTTAGAATGTTTTATGTAAAGGACAGGTATGTAAAGGAGACGTTCTCCTTACTTATTTATTTTCTGATGTTTTTCACATTTATCCTAATGGTTACATTATTATTTGTTTCACGGTCAAAACGTAAGAATTAAATAACAATTGTGTCAAGTATAGGTAGAAAGTTTGAATATTACATGACAAAAACATCATTCGCGGAAAAGTTACATTTAAGTTACAACTTGTGTAAATAAATTTCATGTTAATAATGTACTGAAAGTTTAATTATATTGGACTTATCGCTGTGTGTTGTCGTATACCATTGGTTGCTATATGGGAGAATGGTTCATTATTCTGTTTATATCTGTAGAGATATCATGGGGATTTTGCTGAGTAACTGAACTCTAATCCTACATTTTGTTGATTCAAGGGGTGACAAACAATAGATGCTTCAAAATATTGATTATCGTAACGTTTTCCCGTGAACATATTTCACTGTTGCATTATATTTCCCTACAGCTTACACTGAAGTCCATAGTCAGGCTGAAATGTGTCCAAGACAACGAATGCAACCATGATGAGAAAGATGGGAAAGTCAGTGATAGGGAACAAGATGAGGTGATGAGGACGTACAGCCTCGAGAACCTGGAGGAACTTCAGAACAAGCTGATGCTCATTGCTGGAAAGGCAGAGCAAGGCAAGGAGGAGGTGGACCGCTTCCTCGAGGTAAAGATCCCACGCTCAGTGAAGCATTCATTCTGTGTCCCACGGTTATTTTAACAACGAACCATGCTGAAGCATGCCAAGTCCTTGATTAACTCGTGTTCACCAAATGCCTTTTTGCAATAACGCGGTTCCTCCATTAGGAAACATTTTTCGCACAACGCGGAATGCGCTCCGTAATAATACAGAACGTGCACCGTTATGGATGCGGTTTCTGATTGGTGGACAATCTTTCTTAAACTGCGTGGCTGAGTGGTATGATACGGTATGCGGAATTATACAGTAATACAGTGGCGTACCCTGTTATTAATCCTGCAATCTCACTGCGTGTGCATGGTACATCATATCTCGCCAAACTTTGCCATTACATTATTTATGGGGAAATTGTTTTCGCCAAATGAATTGTTCAATTAACGCGGGACTTTTCAGAAAACGCATCTATGCGTTACATGAGGACTTATTGTAATAATTTTACGCAACTTTTATTGTCGTTTGCCCCTTTTCACATAATTTTTAATCATCAGCTACATTCTGTTAACTGTTGGATGAAAGCCTTCCCGTGTCATTGGCATCTCTCACAATACTGTGATGCCAGAAACCATCTCGCTTCTGCTTATGCGCTGAGTTCATCACTCCATCTCTGTGGTGGCCATCTTCTCGGGAGTGTTCCTTAATTGGGTTGCCAATACTCATTTAGTCTTGTCCATCAGCTATAATCCCTTATCACGATGTGTCCTGCTCAAGCCCACTTACTTTTCTTAACAGTTAACAGGATGTGTACAATTTGTGTTTGTTCTCATATCCATGGGTTGCTCTGTCTCTCAGTGTTTTTCCCAGCGTCCATTTCCCCGTGATTCTTTATTTACTTTTAAGATTCTTTGCATATTTTTGCGAGTACATGTTTCTGAATCATATGCATCGGTTGAAAATGTATTCTCTAGGCACAATGGTATTTTGCATTTCATTATAAAATTACATTTTCCAAAAGCACTCCACCCTGCTCTTGCTCTCTATTTCATAATTCTGATCCTGGTCTGCCTTCACCAAACTGGGACAAGTGGAGGGATTTTAGTATTGGGGGAATGTGGTCAAATTTAAGGGTTCAGGTGAAAATGCATTATAGTTTAATGTTAAATAAGTACAATATTATTAAAAAGACTTATGCAGATTTTATGGAATTCTTAACTGCAAATTTGCACCATTAACTGTTCATTCTGTTTTTTGTCTGCAGTTGTTTGATGGCGTCACTCGTCTGGGCAAGGCATACATTCAACTGTACAATGCTGGAAATGTGTTATTTAGAGGCTGGAACGCCCTGGTATATTGCGATCAAAATCGGAAAGTTAGTGTGGACGTGGACTTCCCAGCACTGGGTCTAAATGTGCAAGGATTCCGTCCGGTGATTGGTGAGCTGAAGGAGCTATGTAGGGGCATGGAGGGCTGTCTGGATCAGTGGCAGCGGTATACAAACCAGAAGAGGACAGAGTTCAGCCACCTAAACTGGTACACTTCAGAGCAACTGGTTTCACTGTGCTCTAAGCTTGCTGATTTACTCAAGACACAGCAGTCGGACCCACAAAGTCTCACCATGCTCTCCTTCATCAAGTCAGAGTGCACGGGTGACCATGTAACTCTTGCATTAAAGAGAGCGATTGATTTAATCCGCAAGAAAGAAAGTGAACAAACAGAGAAAACTCTCACCCAGCCACCATCAGAAGAAGTCATTGAGGAAAACACCCGAAAGGAGGAAGACATGAAGGATAAAGCTGAACAGATTAAACAGTTATTGAAGAATCTCACAGAGCAAGGGATACCTGAGAAACATGCAAAAGCAGCGATCCAGCACTTGGGAGCAATAGATGAGACTGTCCTGCTTGGTTTCGTATTTGCCAATTCGATGGATGATAATTCTACTGTCAACAGACTCTGTCAGGAATTTGATGATACTTGGCATAATCCACAGCTGCATCACACATCACTAAACGATGTTCTCCACCCATCATTTTATGATGTGGATGTGAAGCTCTCAACATTGAAGCGCATAACCCAAGAGGAGTTTGAGCAAATGCTTGACTGGAAATCTGTGGGATGTGAGCAGAAAGTAAAACTTATTTGGAATATCTATGAAAAAAACCTGTCTAACTTGATATGTGAAGAGTATTTGAGTTTAGATATTTTAGGGACAGCACTTGACTTTCTCATGGAAATGGAAACAACGAGGATCCATAGGGAAATTCCACAAGGATTCCTGATAGGAAAACCAAACCTCATTGTTTGCCCAGAAGCTGAGATATACATTCACATTCTTCACTTCTACATTGTTTCCAAGAATCAGCCACTTCCAAGTTATGATGAAGTCCTAATCTGCTCACCAGAAACAATGGCGGAGGAATGCGAGATATTCCTGAGGAGAGTAATGACAAAGGACGTACACAATAGCAAGATATATTGCCTAGCAAATGCAGACCAGCTCACCTATGAGGTTGCTGCCAAGTTCCTGACGTGCTTCAATAGTTTGGAAAACACGGCCGACTACAAGTTGGCTATATTTTGTAGCTCTGAGCGAGAACACAGCCACCTTCCCACAACATTTGACAGCTTCAGGATCAGCACCACTATGTCATTCACAGACAGCGATTTGAAAGCTTATCTTAAGTCTCATTGTATTGTTCCACAAGGAACAGCTAGTGTGTTTCCAGATAGGTGCAACATCAGCCTGGTGTCATCCAAGCGTGCTGGAGTAGGTAAGGCTTTAAATGACCTGAGCTTGTACTGTTATATTTTACAACCAAAGCTCTCAGCTTTACGCATTACCATCTATAAAACCGGGCAAATTAATCAAAGGGTTGCCCAAAACTCAGACATTACTAAATGGTTGAACCGGTCAGCAATAAAGTAATCAACAAGGTTCGTAATGGTTGCAAGCAGCTTTAATTGCATCTGCTACTTTTAAGTGTTGTGTTTCGTTTACAGGGAAGTCATTATTTGTGCAAAAATTGGTAAAATATTCTGAGGACTTGATAAACAACCCAAACATGGATTATGTAACTGTACGACTCATGGACTCCAAGATTGATGAGACATTTCTTGTGGAGACATTTTTGACACGCCAGGACAATCCGTCAGACTGCATTCCCCGTGTTTTCCACGTCGATGTCACACCAGGGGTGAGGAATCCAAACACCATTTGGGCCACACGTGTCTCCATGTCCACGTTTGTGTTTTGTTACTGTTGTAGGATTCGTACTCTCGTTGTCTTTCTCGTCTCGTTTATTCACGCGTAGAGTTCACACCTCCTCATCATTGCTCCGTGTCTCTCCGTTTGCTCCGATGCACAACTCGCCATTAACAACACTCCATGTTTCTACAGTACACCATATCCTCTCTATCCACTACTACCGTACACTGCATTCTCTCTATCCACTACTACCGTACACTGCGTTCTCTCTATCCACTGCTACCGTACACTGTGTTCTCTCTATTTACTCTACCATCCACTGTGTTCTCTCTATCCTTATCGTACCTATCCCTGTTCACTGCTGCTCCGTCTCTCTCCCGGGCACCAACCGCTCCAGCTCCAATCCCAACCAAGACTCCCGTCTCTCCGTTACGCTGTGCCCTATATCCCCGCACCAATCAGTCCCAATCAATTACTCCATTCCCCGCTTTGCTACTCGCCCCCAGGCCCCCAGCCTCACATGACCATGTTATTGCCGCCAGGCCGGCGTCGGTCATTAACCACTCAACCTCCTGACCAATCACCGGCCTGCGTCCTCAGTCACCCCTAACACCTGTCGTGTCTCTTAACGACCCCCACTTTAATGCCACGACAACAACAACCGTGTCCTCAGATGCGTGGCGCGTGATTTCAAGTCCTACACTGTGTTCACATTCCGATTTTGCAGACATGGAAATTAGCTCTGCTAGCCATAAACCTCATGTTGCTGCACATTCAGTAGTGCTTTCAAGGGACTGTTAAAGTAACAAAAACCACTGATAGAAATTGTATAATACAGAAGTCGGTGTAGGAATTCATGTTCTTTGGGTCTTTCGGTAAAGCCACGTAGATGTCACTTTACCAAAAGACCCAAAGAATATGACATGAATGTTAAAGACATAGGAATAAAATGTGTTACATTATTCTCTATACTTTCGGTGGATGTTGATGTGAATTTTCAGTTTGAATTACCAGAGGGATGAACATAGTTGCTGAGTTTTGCATCAGATCAATGTGAACACAGCATCGATGCTGACCCAATACGTACCCTCTTAACAGGTGAAGAAGGGGTTTGACACGCTGTTAATGCGTCTCTTCGTTTTGGGACATCTGCAATCTATGGATGGCCGAGTGTGGAGATGCAAGAAGTCTGATGTCTACGTTGTAGAGTACCTGGACTGGCATCCAACCAAAGAATTAGTAGACCAGGTGGGTTTAATACAAATATTACCATGAGGGATGCTCTTTGCTGTTACAATAACAGATCTAGACGGTCTCCTTTTCTTTACTTCACTCCCACTGGAAACATATCTCTCACCTGCTGTGCATCTCTATTGGCAATGTTTCTCTACTTGTTCTATTTCTGTGCTATCAAACACAATCCAGCCAGCAACACCCCCTGAAACACTTAACACAGATGGAATCACACAGCTACTGTAGTATACATTTGAATCATTTAACAGTTGCGCTGGTGTTCCATTTAGTGGGAATTGTTTTTACTATAAATTACATAAATTGAATCATTACACTGTGTTATTCAACCAACAATGAGAACCACTGAGATAAAGAGCCTCTTTCCTGCATTACAAAAAACACTTTCTGCACCATTTGAAATGCACAAATCTGCAGGAAAAATGTGTGTTGTAATATTTTATTGCACATAATAACAAAAGTAATACTAATAGGGTTTTTCCCCTTTTTTTCTGGCAACAAAACTGACACCTTTTGCAAGGTATCATTCTTACATTAACCACAATACTTGCAGTCAAATGCAAACAAAAAACAATACTCTGATCATTTATGCATTGTCTTTGAAACTGATTGGTACACACCAGAGACAGCTTTCTTTGGAGCCTAGTCTCATATGGTGTTCGACCAGATGACGCCAAAAGGCGCACAGTTCAAAGACAACGCAATACCAGAGTAATGAGAGCTCAGGTGAGCAGCTACATCATGGGATCTCCTTTTCCAGTACCAAAATATATCTTCTTGGTTTTTTCCGTAAAGTCACGTAGAAGGGAAGTAATAAAATAATAAAAATAATAAAA
>JAAXLI020001256.1:216854-233456 GCA_014621495.2 Entosphenus tridentatus | reverse complement strand
TCCAGGCGGGAAGAATTCAATCACATGTATTCGATGCGACGTTTCTTATGGGATATAATAAGCGACAACATTTGGACCCCAAACCGAGAGGATTCTGGGATGTGTGTGGTTTTTTGGCAATCAGAGTATTAATCAGAGTAACATCCCAATTTCTGACAATCTAAAAACGGTACTGGCCAAAGGACTAAATTTCGCCGTCACCCCTAAATATATACCAGTAGAGGATGTGATTTCTCAGATTGTTGTAGCCCTCAGAGGCATAGGAGACACATCCATGCGGATGTAGCAAGAGCTGAAATAGCCACTATTCTTAAGAATGCTAAGAAACCCACTAGTAACATCAGCAAAAACGAACGCTCTGAACTCGCGGACCTAAAAAAGAGAGATGATATAGTCATCCTCTCGACAGACAAGGGCAATGGCACGGTCATCATGGATAAAGATTCATACAACAACAAAATCCTGGACCTACTTAATGATGGGAATTACTCCAAAATTAAAAACGATCCCACTAAAAGCCTAACGACAAAAACCAACAGAATTATCACGAGTTCGACTTCCCTAATTGAACCAACCAAACGTCCCTCTCTAAAACCATCGGCGGCAAGACCTCCCAGACTCTATGGTCTTCCCAAGATCCATAAAGAAGGCACCCCACTACGACCCATCGTGTCGACGACAAACTCTCCTACCTACAAACTAGCCCGGTTTCTATCAGATACTCTGCTTCCCTTCACAGGCAAGACCTCTTCGGCAGTACTCAACTCAACCCAATTAGTCTCTATGGTTAAGGACATGGTACTATCTCCTGATGACATCCTCGTCAGTTTTTATGTAGTATCTCTGTTTACCAAAGTCCCAGTACCAGACACCCTAACAATAATTGAGGACTTGGTCCAACATGGATTGAATTCTGATGTACCTGCGCTGGTTAGGCATTGCCTCACCAACACCTATTTTACCTGGAATGGCACCTTCTACAAACAGAATGAGGGTACCCCTATGGGCTCCCCCTTGTCACCAGTGATAGCCAACATGTTCATGGAAAAGTTTGAATCAGACGCCATCCACACATCCACCCTGCGTCCTTCCCTGTGGAAGAGGTATGTGGATGACACTTTCGTCATCTGGCCACATGGCCTCCCAGCATTGAACCACTTCTTGGACCACATCAATTCCAGACACCCATCCATCAGATTCACCATGGAAGTGGAGAAAGATGGTAAACTACCATTCTTGGATATTCTGTTTGAGAGGAGACCTGACGGATCCTTGGGACATTCTGTCTACAGGAAAGCCACCCACACAGATTCCTACTTGAAACCGGATTCCCACCACCACCCATCTCAAAAGAATTATCTCATCAAAACGCTATACCACAGAGCTCATGGCATTTCTGACCAACACCACCTGGCTGGTGAATTAAGACATGTACATCGGGCCCTCAGGATGAACGGATACTCTGACCGCACCATCCGCCAAGCTGTATCTCCCACCATACAGAAACAGCCACATGAAACTCCGACCAAAACCATCACGTTACCATACATAGCAGGCGTGACCAAAAATATCTCCAAAATTCTAAACAAACATAAGATCCAAGTCCGATTCAGTACAGTGCATAAAATCCGTGATCTGATTCCATCTGTGAAGGATGTCGTTCCTGACTTACAGTATCCTGGAGTCTACAAACTGAGTTGCAGTTGTGGTGATTGCTATATTGGAGAAACGAAACGTCATGTTTCTGATCTTGTCCGCGAGCACAAGTCAGATCTGAAACACGGCAAAACTGATTCTTCGGCCGTTGCCGATCATTGCTACAACTCTGTGGGCTCTCATGAAATTGTCTTTTCCGAGACCAAGGTGCTCTGCAAACCTCCTGGCTACCATCAAAGGTTTGTACACGAAGCCATACAAATATAGAAACACAGACATAATTTCAACCGTGATGATGGTTACAAACTGAGTAATAATTGGAAAGATGTGATTAACCATGCAAAAAAGATTTAACTACACTTATTTGGACCGTCTTATTTGACAGACAACTATTACAGGTTACTGATAGACAGCCAGTTCTGTTTTACCAGGTTTAGCTTTCTCTTTTCACACTTTTGTTATGTAGGCCAGGCTTAGTCACAAACCGAACCTCTCCATAATAAAGGTTCAGTCTTTTGTTATGTAGCCTATTACCATCTACATGGCAGAGGCTCGGTCTCATTTGCAGCATTTGTTATGTAGGCTAGGCGTAGTCACAAACCGCACCTCTCCACAACAAAGGCTCAGTCATTTGTTATGCAGTCTATTCTTAGTCTTAAGCCTCACCTTACCATATTAATAAAAAGTGTGCCGTTCCTGGCCCTTCCCCCCTCAACCATTATATATACGGAGTGGTATCTCTTGTAATCTCTCATTTACTTGATACAGCTGTCGGGCTGTGACGGTTCCACCTGAAGACGGAAGCTTGTGTTGCCTCCGAAACGTCGTGATTTTTATTTTTATTTTACTTTTATTAATTTGAATTTTTTACCTACGTGACTTTACCGAAAAAACCTAAGAATATGAATCCTTGCAGTCACGAAAGCTTCAAATCTAGAATTCTGCACTTAATTTAGGCTAACTTCGAGCTCGGTGTGACTGTCACGTGACGAACTTCGCCGTTGCGCGCAGAGCGAGTGAGAGACGTGCTGCCCTCTGCTGTTTGAACTACAGAGTGTCACTTGAAGGGTTCTCGAAATCGCTTAGCGGTATCCACTCACACGGGCTGCTCAAATAAGCATTGGAGCCGTGTTCATCTCCTGTCGACATCGATGAGCTAATTTGAAATTCCATATTGCTCTGGCGGGGGCGAGTCCAATCCTAGGATTACCGGCGATGACATCCCCACAAAATTATACCCATTTCAGCAATCCTGCGGGAACGATGAGCTGAGTCAACTCCCCTCCAAACGAAATTTGAACTTGCAACCTTTGAATTGCGAGACACTCGCTCTCATCACCCCACCACCACCCCGGGCAATTCAATGACGACCGGAAGTGACTCGATTTCGCATTCCGACTCCATTCACAATCAGTCCACGTCATCTTCATTGAACCAAATCTGGGAGCGCGCACGATTGACGAGTTTTATCTGATTGATGATATGCACGTGGTCGATGGTGGAGAAACTTTTTTTTTCTGAATCGAATCTGCTGCCTGTGATTGGTCGACGTCCACTCCTATGTTCGTTATTCTGTTCCCAGGCGATGTCGTCCACCGTGTTCATCGTTCGAATAAAATACTGATGCGCGACACGAGGGGGCGTCATCGAACAACAGTCAAGGGCCCCCGTAAGAAAGAATGTTTTAGAGCGCCACGGTGGCGAGATGTTAACTGCCTCGCCTTGTATACAGGAGGTCGTGGGTTCCGGACCCCGGACCCCAGACCCTGGCGCCTGCTGTATATTTTGAGTGTGCATGTTCTCCCCATGTGTGGATTTTTCTCCGGGTCCTCCAGTTTTTACATACATATTTAGAATCAAAACGCATTTAAGAGTATTTGTTCCTATACATGTCCACATGATAAGCCGCTTCGTGTGAGCTCTTAATTGTGGCCAGGTCGATTCTGAATAAGAGCTGTACATTTCAGTGGGCCTTACCTGGTAAAATAAAAAATAAACATTGTTTTTAGTTCAATCTTGACTTAAATCTTTCGTGACTTAAGGAATTCATATTCTTGGGTCTTTCGGTAAAGTCACGTAGATAGGTTCAAAGAAAATATAAAAACATGTTCCTTCGGAGTGGGCAGGTATGAACTTGGTTGGACAGCGCATTCGTGCGATCGTGTCACGCGGCGCAAGCTGCGTGGGGCGGCGCGTCACGTGGTGCTGAGCCCACCCGAAGCGCTTTATGAAATACAAATCAAGGGCGTGGCTATGCACGACAGACAGACAAATAATCCCTGGTGGGCAGTGTGGAACTGTTGTTCCTACCTGTAAAAACTACGACGTTTCGATCGCAACACAAGCAATCGTCATCACGATAAAAAAAATTGCGGGAAAGCTGCTGAGGGAAGATGTTTTAAAGGTTTGAAATGGGTGTAGCCCAAGGGGCATAAGCGAAGTGGGCGGGGCTAGTGATGTTAAAGTAAGAAATTTGCATGTAAGTGTAAGATTGGAGAGCTACCTCCACGACAACGAAGCAGCGGAGTTGGCCATTGTATTGTGAGAGATTAGCATGTCAATGTAAGATCGCAGAGCCACCGCCACATCGAGGAAAACGACCAACGGTGGCTATGTTAGAGACATTTAACCTGTTAATGTAAAGACATTTAACCTGTTAATGTTTAAAGTTTAAGTTTAGTTTGATTCAAACGGCCTGCAGCCCGCTTCCTGCGCGAAGTAACTCCGAGATGGAACTTCGATGGCAGTGCAGCAAACGAGGAATGTGGGGATCGAACGTATTCCGGTGGATTTCTCCCAAAGGAGCAGATGCACGTGACAAGCAATGGTGGACTTCCCCCGTAGCCATACATTAAGGGCGGTGTGCGCAGCCCTAAGTACCCAGAGACCTGAGTTCATATCCCGGCAACGGCATGGGTCTGAACCGATCATGGGCCCCCCTATTCAGCTACCCTTCAGTGCACGATAGAGGTGGAAGAGGTTATCGGGACAGATGTTGAGGTGGCACCGAGAGGTCGGCAACAAAAGGTGGGAGACCGAGGAACCAGATTGGTGACCGGCGATGCCATTGTAAGATCGGTCCGTGAACGACGTGGTTCTGAATGTTAGAGACAATGAGAGGCCCTTAAACATAGACGCGCAGAGAATTTCATGCGCAAGAGAATTCTGCGAGTCGGTGAGTTGGTGGTGGCTCACTCTCTCTCTCACGCTCTCTCTCTCTCTAGCTCTCTCTATCTCTAAGGCCCGCGCGCGTCTCAATTAATAGGCTCTCCTCCGTCGCCAAACTCTGAAAATTATTGATAGAATTCCTCGGCGGAATGCAGTCCGGGGCGAGCCGCGCGATCGATGGCTTAAAAAAAACAATAGTAGCCGAGTGCTCCTGCTGCTGCTGATGATGCCGCGGTGAGGTTTTGCGCAGATTAAATTGACTGACCTGAGAAAATATCCCTAAACGTGTCAAATTTGTGGGGTGTTGTTAGGGGGTGCAGGGTGGGTTGTGGAGGGGGGGACGCACGGGGGCATTGATCGACCCGGCTACGTGCTCGCAAATCCGGCGATAATTTCGTACGCACATTCGCTCTACTCTGTGCATTTTTATAGAATGTTCACATTTTCTTATTAATTGTGTTTTCCATATTTTCATCACGTTGCTTTCGTCGTAAGTGATGCCATGCATGTGTATGCGTGAATAAATATATATTGCGCTTCGAACCCAGCGACACGAGTTCGATTCCCACCCACAGGCAACATCGTTGGCGAATATCTGAAGCGGTTATGGGTCCTCCTCTCGGTCGACTCAGCCTCAATAGAGTGCCGAGTGCAATATGTTAAAACATTGCCACTAGGGAAACAAAGGCGGCCGGGCGTGGTGCTGACCACCCACTCCCTCGTGTGCCGTTCCGGCCTTAATAAGGTCTCGCTAACAGCACTTGCCCCAACAGTCTGAAAAGGCTATAAGGGGGATTTTTGTCTTTTGTGTGTGCAAAAACATTGCCGCGCATTCACTTTCATGCACAAGGCTCATACTTTTGACGTGTTTCGCATTTGTTGATATAAATGACTTTTCAGAGGCTGCTAATGAATGATCGAAGTAATTGAAAGCCACGGGCAGCTATCATAGACTAGAAGATACGTCCATAACGCAATTAAAATTATATCTCGGAATATATAGAACTCATGAAATAATAAAACTAAAAACACAGTCCCGGTAGAAGAAATATAAAAGTTACAGAACAATGCCCATTTTTAGTTAACAGTTGTCTGATGCCTTGGGTTTGATATGAGACCAATACACACCGTTTAATGTATGTGTGTATATAAACATATATACACACACACATATAACAGCCCTTGTATCAGTTCACTGCTGGATGAGAGCCTCTCCTCACGCCCATGTGGGTCGTGGTGTGGTGGTGGTTGTGGGGGGGGGGGTTATCTAGCCATACTTCATCACGCTGGTGCAAGCCGAAAGCATTGACGTGGGAGCATGGTGGGTTTCAGTACAGCAGTGCGTGTTGCTGCACGGCCTTCTTACCACGACGTAACCCCGCAACAGCTTAAGAGCAAGCAACCTGTTATGCACTGTGGTTGCCCACCCACACACACTCACAATCAAGGGCTCAACCCCGCTTAGCCGCTCGCGTGAGATCATTCAAAGGTGGTTCGGTCATAGTGGGCTTTGCCTGGTATAATTGGGATGGTTTTAGTTTTATTCGTATGTTTTTTGGGTGATTTATTTGCCTTTCCTGTACTTTGCACTGGTATCGTGTGTTTTTTGTGTTGTATTGTTTGTTGTTGTAACGTTCTGACTCCGTACCCCTATGAGACACCATCTGTGCAAAAAGAGATATATAGCTCATCGGATTCCTCCAATATAAATACATATTCTGATAGTGCTAATTGACGTTACGTTGTGATCCTCTATTCCCATGGACGTCGAGGAGGTGCCCCATACCCTGGCCTCACAAGAAGGCAGTACAGCGAGTGGACTAATCTCCATTTATTTCAATCTGTACGGAGATTAGAACGTGGGTTTCCTATCTGAGCTTCGGTCTCCTCCCACATGCTTGCACTCACTGATAAGTCGACTAAAAACATCTTTAAATACGTAAAATAAAATACAGTGCAGGACCCTCCTGAAAAAGAGTCATAGGTCTCAGCTTGGCTTTCCTGGTTCAATAAATAATTTATAAATATATAGTCTAGAGCAGTCGTTCTTAACCTCGGGTGAACGCATCCCCTAGGGGTGCGAGATATTCTTTCCGGATGTGCGAGACATGCCGGATTTGTTTAGAAGGTAAATCATCCAAACACAAATCAAGCACGGGCACGTAAGTTACAACTTACTTTGTTTCATCAAACCTTATGTAGTTATTCACATTTTTGTTACATGATTTAAAACCTAAAGGGGTACAAGGCCCCAGTAAAGGTTAAGAACCACGGGTCTAGATTGATATGGGTCAAAAAATCTGCCGAGGACGACATCCCGTTTTGCAATCGAGAGCTGGGGTTATTCCTTAACGAAGACACGAAGATAGACAGCGGTGGCAACGCACAAGCGGATACAATCTAAAACATCACAAAAAAGCAGTGTCAGCACGAATCAAATTGCAATGCATTGGAAAAGCCATGGAAAAAAGTCATTACCGCAGCATATCACGAGCATCAAACCCGAGCTGCACGGTATTCAATGTTTTCATCCCTTATTATTTTTTATCACAAATAGCGGCAAATGTAGAGGAATGCGTGACCGAGTGAATGCCTGGGCGGGTTAACCCCATGTGAGAGTTTAACTTGTTAAGAACAAAAGCGCAGTGGTGCAGCTTGTGGAAACGGGATACGTCGTCGGCTAGAAAGGGATGACGGGCCGGTGGACGAGAGTAGCTCCCTGAGTGGAGTGGAGTGGACTAGAGGGTCAAAGGAGGGAAATGCGCCCAATAGGGAAACGTACACCGTGGAGACGGAGCGTTAAGATCGGTTCGTGTTGATGGTGGATCGTTAGTTCACACCGGCTTGGGGAGGCATTCACCCAACGGTGGATTTATCATGCCTGATGAGGATGATGACGGTGATGAAGATGATGATTACCAGTGAAACGTCGTATTCATTTTGTAAATGTTGTGGATTTACTCTTCAACACACAGGTGGACTGAAGTATGAACTAATTGGCTGTGTCGGGTAGCTGTGTCGGGTGGTGGAGGGGTACGACATATTTATACTCATGCGATCTAATCCAAAAACCTTTATTATTAATACATTTGATCGCAAAAGCCTATGTGTTATAGATGATGATGCTGATGATTCCACGTCTATATTATTGCAATCACATCGACCCTTGTTGTTCTCTTAGGACTGACTTAATAGAAGTAAATTGTACTCTTTTCACGAACTACATTCACTGTTAATGGAATAAATGTGTAGTGGGTTCCACTGAGGCGCACACTCGAACTTGGGGGCAACACGGATCACCTGGCACCACGGGTTTTCATCCGAAGGGCCCCTAGGTGGGAAGTCCTGTGGTTTCCCGGTGCCAGGAGATTGGCCGGCCCCCCCCCCCCCCAGAACAAATTACATTGTGGCCACCCTAAATTGGCTTAAAATTGTATGGGCGCACATAAGCTCACCGGGCTAGCCGCAATGAGTCACTCACAGAACCAGGGAGGGGCCAGGGTGATCTAGCGATGTCGGCGGGAGCCTGGCGGGGGCCGATCGACGCGGTGGAGTGGAAGGGGTGGACGTCGCCCCCACAGATTGGTGTCAGTGGTACGAGGTGGTACGACTCCCCATGCCTGCGAGAGAGAGAGGCGCCCCACCCCAAGTGAAAGAAAGGTACGTGTTCACCAGGCAAGGGATACCGTCATGGAAATCGTTTGCCCGGAACCTCACGTATGCGAAAAATATTAATGGCTGGACGGACGTGCAAGCACTGCAGCATCTAAATAGTAATTTCGATGGGCAACCGACTTTGTGGAAGCGCTACCCACAAGCGCATTGGGGAGAGTTAATGCACCGCCTCGGCCAATGCTTCGGAGCATGCGACCGGGAGGATTCAAAGGCAGCATTAAATGTGCGCCACCACCAGCCCGGCGAGGACCTCCGCAGCTATGGCGGGGACGTGCCCTCGCTAACGCAAAATGCATGTCCGGGGTACGCTGCCGAGATCATTGATGACCTCGCCGCCGAGAAAGTGCAGCAGTATCTCAATTAGAGGCAAAGCTCGAACAAATGCGCAACAGGGAGGGGAAGGGAGAGTGAGCAAGAGGCCTCTTATGGAGCCACCGCTCTTCCCCGTGCATGCTATATATGCGACCAACGGGCATCTCGTGAGAGACTGTCCCCAGATCGCCCGCGCTAGACAAGCACAAGGGTTAAACACCAATGCCTCCCTAGAGAGGGTACCACTCAGGGGTCCAATCGACGCGGTTCTGGCACGTATAGATGCAGATGCCGACAACACCCAAGAACGTGACGACTACAGGCGACTGGCTGCGGGAGCTAGTGGCAGGAATAACGGAGATCGGTTTGCTGGTGGAAGGGCAGGTGAATGGGTGGCATACCCGGATTCTGCTGGAACTGGGGAGCGGTAGCCTCACTTGTGAGCGCAACACACTGCAGCGTAGTCGGGGTTGACGTGGGCCGCCTACAGGCCCCAGATCGCGCACTGCACACGGCAAGTGGAGCTGGGATGGGACTGCTGGGGAGGGTCACCCTTGAGGTCTGCTTCAGGCACCAGGTGTGTGCCCAGGAGTTATTTGTGTCGAGCATGTTTTGCCACGAGTGTATTGCAGGTACCGACCTACTGGAAAAGTTGGGGCTCAACGTGCAGCCCCGCCAGAAATGTGCCACCATGGAGGGCAGTGGGAAACAGATTCCGTTTCGAGCCCTTGGCCGCTGACCTGGCATCGACCGTCACCGTCGGCTCCCTCGCGGAGATTCTGCTGCCGGTAGCAATGCCCCCCATGTACCCCTCTCACCGACCATCGGGTGAGGTAATGTTGACTCCTTACCTGGAGTTGGCGGCATGGTACGGGGTTGTAGGGTCGGCCACGTTGGTAAACGCTGATGGGGGCCGGCTATTTCTGCGAGTTTTTAATCCCCATAGTACCCCAGCAATGCTGCGATGGCGCACCACCGTCGCCACAGTGTACCCCCTGCACTTACGCCACTCTAGCAGCTCAGTGTTTGCCCTCTGGGCTGAGGACCCCTGTCACCCCGAGGAAAACCAGGACCTGGCGTGGCGGGTCGGCCCGACCCCCAGAGTGGAGGTCGTCCCCCTGCTTGACGTGCTACAGGTACCCGGAGCAGATTTAACCAAGGTGGAGGCTGATCAGCTGCGAGGGCTACTACGCGAGTACGCCGACGTGTTTAGTGAGCACAGTTCGGATGTGGGCCGGACAGACCTCGACCTCGTTAAGCACCAAATTGACACAGGTGCAGCCCGACCCATTCAACTCCCTGCATACCGAGTGGGTGCACCCGAATGGGCTCGGATTAAAGAGGTGGTCGCGAATATGCTCCGTGATCACAATGCATCCCTCAGAGAGCCCCTGGTCTGCCCCGGTTGTGCTAGTGATGAAAAAGGATGGGTCAACCCTGTTCTGAGTTGATTATCAAAAGCCTCGCAGGGGCACGGTATTTATCCACCCTGGATCTAGCATCCGTGTACTGCCAAGTGGAAATGGCAGAGGAGGACCGGCCGAAGACCGCATTTACCACCCTGATGGGACTATTTGAGTTCCGAGTGCTTCAGTTCGGACTCACTAACGCACCTGCGACGTTTCAACGGTTGATGGAGTTGGTGATGCGGGGCTTGCAATGGGAACAGTGCCTAATTTACCTGTATGACATGATAGTGTTCAGTAGGTCCCCGTCTGAGCAGTGGTCCAGGTTACGGGAGGTGTTCCAATGACTGCGAGCAGCCCATCTCAAGCTCAAACCGCATAAGTGCTATATTGCGCAGCGCGAGGTTGGATACCTTGGACACCGCATCAGCAAGGCAGGGGTACGCACCGACCCGGAAAAGCTATGCGCCATAGTGGAATGGCCACGGTCGAGGAACCTGAAGGAGATCAGGTCATTTTTGGGGCTAGCCACTTATTATCGTCGATTAGTGAAGGGATTCGGCGAGATTGCACATCCCCTAACCAAACTCACTTTCCCTAAGAACCCTTACCATATGACGGAGGCCTGCCAGACGGCCTTCACCACCCTCAAGGACCACCTCACCCATACCCCCACCCTGGCTTTCCCTGACTTTTCCACAGATTTTATCCTGGACACCGATGCCTGCAGCAATGCGGTTGGGCGTTGTGTTGTCACAGGTGCAGGATGGATTGGGGCGGGTCATCACGTACACCAGCCGGACCCTGAGCGGGGCTGAACTGAACCATTGTGTGACCCGTCAAGAACTGTATGCCATGATTTTCGCGTGTAAACAGTTCCAGCCGTATCTGTATGGCAGGGAATGTTGCGTGGGCACCGACCATTATGCTCTGCAGTTCTTCCTCACGTTCAAGGAACCGCAGCTACGAGACAGCGATAGGTAAAGTCCTCTCTCATCTCCGTCCCTCCGATTCTCACAGCGTCCATGCGACGCCACGAGTGTGGCCGTGAGGTACATCATAGGGTGCGTAAGTATTTGGGGAATTGGAGAGTGATAAAATAGGCTCTGCTCGCAGAATATTTCCTGCTCGCAGAATATTTCCTCCGGGCAGAGCAGAGTTTTTGCACCGCAAATAAAAACAGGACAGAGTTTCGGCGCGCGCGTGTTCGCGCAGCCGTTTAAGAGTGAGTCTTAGTGCGGGTGCGGAGCAGCGCACAACCACCTGCCAGCGCGCGCGTGTTCGCGCAGTCGCTGTAGTGTTAGCTGTGGGGGCGTGTGTGTGTTAGGATATAATTGCCCGCATGAGCGCGCGCATTCGCGCAGCTGCTATAGCGTTAGCTGTGGGGGCGTGCGTGTGTTAGAATATAGCCGCCCGTAAGCGCGCGCGTATTTGCGCGCCGCTGTAGTGGTGGCTGTGGGGGCGTGCACATTTTCGAATGTAGCCGCCTGCAAGCGCACGCGTTTTCGCGCCACGGCCTTAGTGTTAACTGTGGGGCGTGTGCAATTTAAAATCTGATCGCCGGCACGGGTGCACGCATGCTCGCCACCGCTGTAGCATTAGCGTTGGGGGTGTGGAATAACCCCGTGCGGCGGTGAGCCAGCGATCTAGCGATGTCCCTCAGAGGGGGCGCGAATGCGTGGGGGGGGGGCTGATCACCCGGTTAGCGGGGGCCTGGCGGGGGCCGATCGACGCGGTGAAGGAGGGAGTGGAGGTGGCGGGCGTCGCACCCCACCTGCCCGGCGAGGGCGAAGGGGTGGACGCTGGCCACAGCACAATTACCATCATCGTCGTCATCATAATTTAAATAGTCTGTTACCGGGGGCGCCTATGGCGCCCCCGAACAAACACAGCCTGCTGCGTCCCCGAAAAATCAGCCTGCGGCGGCCCCGCACAACCACAGCCTGCAGCATCCCCGAACAATCACAGCCTGCGGCGGCCCTAAACAACCACAGCCTGCGGCGGCCCTGAACAACTTCAGCCTGCGGCGGCCCTAAACAACCACAGCATGCGGTGGCCCCCAACAGACTGGTCAAGTAAATCCTTACGATCCACTCGCTCAGCATGCGGTGGGCCTTCGTCCGGCAGTGGATTTAAGCACCAAAAAAACTCGAGTACTAATGTAATGGACAGAGCACGGCTCTCCCTCAGGGCAGCAGTGGACAAAAAACGGCTCTCCCTCAGGGCAGCAGCGGAGCGAGCACGGCTCTGCCTCAGGGCAGCAGTGGAGAGAGTGCGTCTGGCTCCCTCACGGCAGCATTGGAGACACCGCGGCTCTCTCTCTAGCCAGCAGTGGAGAGCACGGGGGCCCCTCAGGGCAGCAGTGGACGGAGCACGACTCTGCCTCACTCTCACTCACCCGTCTCCTCTCAGCTGCATGCGATTGTGTGTGAGTGAGCTGTGTGTATGAGTGAGCTGTGTGTATGAGTGAGCCGTGTGTGAGTGGATCGACCGTCAGCTTTCCGTGGCTGCGTCTAGGCCTCGGCAAGGTAAGGTAATTTACCATTTTTACCGGGTAAAAGGGTAAAGGTAAAGGGTAAAGATGTCGACATGCCAAGGGGTAAGGTAAAGAGTAGGGTAAAGGTAGCTCGGAAGAATTACCCGGTAGGGTAAAGATAGCGCAAAGTATTACCCGGTAAATACGGTACCTTGTTTACCGCTAAAAGCTCCGTTGCGCAGTCCGTGGCCTACATTTAATAATATTAAAACAAACTTGATAAAAAAACACGCTTTTATGAAATGTACGAGTGATGACAGAACTCCACGACTCCAGGAAGTAGCCCCGAAGCTCGCCACAACGTAAGGGACCGTGGTGATTTACAGCCAACGTCAGTTGAGCGTGGATAATTAGAGCCAAGCCGAAACATAACAAATAAAAAAGATTGTTTAAAAATATATAGTTTTATGATAGAATATAGTATTGTCATCAGTATGACCTAAGTATACCAAGTTTGCAGTCGATACCACATTAGGAAGTGGGTAAAAATTGAGTTTCAAGATTTGAGGATACAACAACAATAACGACAACGACAACAACAGAGTTAAAAGAAAGCGTGTAAAATTGGAATAATCGAGAGTAATCTATATGATTAAAGCGCTCTACCTAGCATTTACCGTTATAAACCGTGTTCATGTGTAGTTGTTCCCTAGTAATTACCCTGTAATCGGGTAATTTGTATGGGGTAAGGGTAAAAGGTAGGGTAAAGGTAAGCTCGTTGCTTTTTACTTTTTACCTTGTACCTTACCTGCTAAAGGGTAAAAGGTAAGGGTAGAGTGATTGTATTGTGGTAAGGTAAAAGGTAGGGTAAAGGTAGGCTTGTTGTTTTTACCTTTTAACTTTTACCTTACCTTGCCGAGGCCTAGCTGCGTCTCCGGCGCTGTGGCCGTGATGTTGCTGCTTCTCGGGCCTCCGAGGTGCGGGGCACACCACAACAACACGAAGTGGGCAGCTCGCGGTCACGTGACGCACTTCAACCAATCCGGGGGCGATAATCACAGTCACAGAATGACAGATCTGGGCTATTATCTACGTGTATATGCAAATTATTTTTAGTATATGTTTTTTTAAACATGTGCCATATATGATTCTCATCAGGCTCCAGTTCACACTATTGTCTCATTTATCTCTCTGGCCTCTCTATTTATATGATATATAGATGGTCCATTGCCCGAAATGCTGCCTGTTATATACTCTTCCTTTGACGAATGTGTAAACTTTTTTTCACCTTAAACCTGGAGTCGTGGTCTATCCACTGCTCGATGAAGGCCTCTTTGCAATCCCATAACCATCTCTCGCGGCCCTGTGACGTCAGGGATCATCTCGCACCCGTACACATGTGGAGCTGATCCCCAGCGTCTCCAACTCCGGCGTGGGATGTGCATGCGCGGAATCTCGCGCTTAGGAGGAATTCATCACAGCACTTACGATGCATATGTGGTTTCTCCTGCTCGCGCCTCCGAGCCGTCCCTTCTCTCTCTGAGTCACCCCCTCTGTCTCTCTATCCGAGTCGTCCCTTCTCTCTCTTTCCGAGTCATCCCCTCTGTGTCTCTCTCTGAGTTGTCCCTTCTCTCTGTGTCTCAACGAGAGTGATGAGCGGATACTACGCGGCGGCGGCGCAGTGTTACAAGTTTAAGTGTGTATTCGTATTTATATTGCAAACTAAGGAAATGTATGACGTAAGATACTTTACATAGCCGACCACGTGGTAATTTGGGGGCAGCTACCTCCCTCTCTATTTCCTGGGGGAAGGGGTGGGTGGGTGAGAGGGGGGCCCAATTGAGTCAAATTCCATGGGTGGGTGCGTGGCATGCGAGAAGAAACGGGAATACCAGGGGAAGCCCCAAGCGTGAATCACCTTCCTTTCTGGGCACTTTCAGCTTACTCGACGCGAGCATCAGCGTCACCGGTTGGGTTGACAAACTTATCTCCCTTCTCTCCCTACATGCGGAATCGTTGTCGCGCTCGCGTGGACGAGCGAGTGGGAACGTGAGCGGTCATGTGATTTCTCCACCAAAGAACGATGGCTTTGTCCATTAGATGTATGTGGTATCTTAATGTATTTTCCATCATAATTGTTTGTTGTCTTTCCTCCGCACCTCTGGTTAGCACGGTTTGGCTACGTACGGTGTGAAAGAGGTTCAACATACATCATCACCACCATAATCATCAACATCATCGATGAGATCGGCGTTATAACGGGCAGGTCCCCGTTGACAAGATAATTTTGCGGGGTAGCCAGGATATGGCAGCATAGCAAATGCATTCTTGAGTCTGTCTTTGCGGCGCTGGGGTGGATTATACCCCTCGTGCACGTAGGTATGCCGGTTCCCTTCACCCGCACGCGAAGCCAAGCACTCATTAATAATAACAATAAAAACACAATAAAAAATAAATGTCAAGCATAGCAATGCTGCAGAAACAGTGCTTAAAATAATAATCTTGAAACTCAGCGCAGCGGTTTCTGGATAGATAGATTACTATTATTACCACCGTTAATATCTAATCCAATTCAGAATCATCAGACCCAGAGTGACTGTGACCGCACACGTGGGCGTCGGGGCGACGTTGGTGCCTGCGTGTGTAATTGTGTAATGAGAGATCGCCATACAGTGGGTGCCAAAGGATAACTGGGTACAGGCACTATTGTGTAATCGGCATCCAATCCTAAGAGGAAATAACATCTGGGCCAAAGGTGACGGGCAGAGTCGGTAAGGATGCTTCGGGAACCATCGGGAAGGTTCTTCGAGGGGGCGTGGCTAGAGGCGGAGCGTAGCTCCGCCGGGGTGAATATAAGCAGAGGCAGGCGAGGAGGGGACTCGTGGTCGGTGTGGGGAGCCTTGGGTCCAGACTGCGTCGCTGCTCGTCAACTCCTCTCTGCGCCACCAACCACGTGGCGGGTTCCCCAGCGAAGCTCGCCTCTTCTCTCCGGCGCGCCGCCAGCCAACGGCGAGTCCGGGGGAGCGGAGCGAACCTCACTGGTGGACCAGAGAGAGAAAGACGCTCGTATGTGGTGTTGTGTAAGGGAAACTACCCGGAGACCGAAGACGCGGAGCTGTGCAGTAACCACAGTTAATAAAGAAACGCTGACAAAGATCGTCGTGGAAGTCGTTTATTACAATTGTAACTCCATCCCAGCACCGCGCTCCCCCCAAGCTCATCGGACCTCCCTCGCTCGCTCCCTCCCTCCCTCGCTCCCTCCATCCCTCTCCTCCGCGCCCCCCTCTCCTCCGCGCTCCCCATAACAGCGGCACGCCACTGCACTCGCCGCACCACTCAATGCACACCGCTCGCTCGCCACGCCACGGTGCAAGCGAGTCTCCCTGTAAATAGACGCTCTCGTCTCCTCTCCCGAACGGAGAGAGCCCCCCAACTGACCACTCTGAAGGAGGTGGGGGGGCTGCGTAGGAGGGGGGGTATTGTCTGGTAAGAGCTGGTGCAAACACGCACGCACATACGCACTGGCCTCATTACAACGATGGGGTAAAGTTATCTCCGCGTTACGTAATACGATATGTAATGTCAGCTAGCTGGCTCTCAAAATTTGCTCTATCGTGCCCAGATATATATTTACAGTGTGTATACTCGTTACGCCTCTTGAGTAGATCGCTGGCGTTGTTTTATGCTCATTTCAGCAGTTCGCTTTCAATGGTTTGCGCCAATTAACCATTTTTTATTCTTGTGCTTAATCGTCTACGTTACCACTTTAGTCTCAATGGGTAAACCCGCGTGGTTTAACGGTGAAGTTCACGTTGATCTGCGTCTATACGCGTGACAGTTATAAGGGGCCGTCCATAAATGACGTTACGCACCTAGGGGGGGGGTCAGACATTTGTGACGATGTGTGAC